>JAVJHY010697199.1:0-17623 GCA_035593235.1 Phascolosoma agassizii | reverse complement strand
AGTGGGTTACTTTTTCTAAGAAGAAAATGAATCATAAATCCTTAATGATAAATCAGTAACGATTTAAAGCCACACTCATATTGCACGGAGCAAGCGGTGAAGGCAAAAAAGAGCGTTTGCGAACGATCCGGGATATGGATGCTGCTGCCTTGGAACTCTTAAAAGCTTGCAAAATTATTATTGATGATAGGTACCAAGAAAAAAGGATAGATGATATTTTCACTACAGTTTCTATCGACGACATAAAAAGAGCAGCTTCTACGGTAGAGGAACTTGCTCGACCCGCCGACGATGATTATCATAACGAATTGATGAATTACTATATAAGTGTTCGACGTTTTCTTCCGAAACTGTTTAAAATCGTGGTTTTTAACGCGAATAAAAACGGTCAAAAGATTCTAGATGCGATAGAATTTCTTAAGTCAATTGAAGGCAAATCGCAGCCTAGAATGGACAATGCTCCCCGAGATATAATCCCAAAATCTTGGCGTCGACACGTTATTGATAAAAAGCGTAAGATCAATCGACGTGGATATACTCTCTGCACATTGAAATCTCTTCAAGAGAATCTACGCCGTCGGGATATTTATGTTAATGACAGTGGTAGATGGAACGATCCACGTTCAAAACTGTTAGATGGGGAACAATGGAAATCCGTTAAAACGAATGTTTGTCGTACCTTGGGCCGGGAAGAAACAGCTGAAAATGAACTTAGAAAACTAACTCGTCAACTTGAAGAAGCATATAGAAAAACTGCTGACAATTTGCCGAATAATGCTCAGGTACGCGTTGAGTGTGAAAACGGCAAAGAGTCTTTGACCGTTGAAAATCTCGATAAATTGGAAGAACCGGAGACTTTGATTTCGCTTCGGCAAACGGTATCGAACCTGCTTCCAAAAGTCGATCTGCCAGAGGTTCTATTGGAAATTCACCAACGAACCGGATTTGCCAATGAATTTACTCATATTAGCGAGGAAAAATCTCGTGCAAAAGACCTTCCAGTAAGTGTATGCGCCGTTCTTCTTGCCGAAGCCTGTAATATTGGGCTTGAACCTCTTATAAATGAAAATACTCCCGCTCTTACACGAGGACGGCTTTCGTGGGTAAAACAGAATTATGTACGATCAGAAAACCTTGTTCGTGCGAACGCCAAACTCGTCAATGAACAAACTCGCATACCACTTGCACTGCGCTGGGGCGGTGGTGAAGTTGCCTCAGCCGACGGATTGCGGTTTGTTGTACCAATACGAACTCTCAATGCCGGACCTAATAGCAAATATTTTCCGATCGGGCGTGGAATCACTTATTACAATTTTACCTCAGATCAATTCACCGGATTCCACGGCATTGTTATCCCCGGAACACTACGAGATTCATTATACATTCTTGAAGGACTGTTAGAAAATCAAACCGAGCTTAATCCTTTAGAAATCATGGCCAACACCGCCGGTGTAAGCAATCTTGTAATTGGTTTATTCTGGCTTTTTGGATATCAATTCAGCCCTCGATTGGCGGAAATCAGAGAGACCAATTTTGGGAGAATGAACAGCAAAGCAGATTATGGATTATTGAATAATTTATCTAGCCACAGAATAAGGACAGGACTGATTGATCGGAACTGGGAAGATATGCTCAGGATTGCCGGATCGCTGAAATTAGGAACGATTCGGGCATCTGAACTGATTCGCTCTTTATTGCGAGGGAAGAATCCTTCTACTTTAGCCCGAGCAATTAGTGAATTAGGGAAAATCCCAAAAACTGAGGGTGTCATGAATTTTGTGTAAATGAACCTTGTCACATAAGGGGTGGGATTCATTTACACAAAATTCATGACACGGTCCAAAAACTCTCTACATGTTGTCATACATCGACGATGAGAATTACCGTAGGCGTATTCTTACTCAGCTTAATCGTGGGGAATCTCGCCACAGTGTTGCTAGAGCTATCTTTCATGGTCTACGTGGCGAGATACGTAAACGTTACAGGGAGGGACAAGAAGATCAACTCGGAGCTCTTGGATTGGTGCTTAATGCAGTCGTCCTCTGGAATACTCTCTACATGAACAAGGCCGTCGATCATCTTATTTCTCAAGAAACAAGGCTGAGTGCCGATGATTTAGCTCGACTATCGCCACTTGTTCATCAACATATTAATTTTCTTGGCCGGTATTCTTTCAGTCTAACAAGCTCGGTTGCAAAAGGCGAACTCCGGCCGCTTCAACCCTAATAAATCCGAGCGGTAATTTCCTTAGCGTACGTTTTCGTTCCATTGCTACTCAGACCCCCTAAATAAGGTCGACGCCCTTTTGATATCTAGCCATCTCGGTTAACGACTTCAATATCCATAGCGCCTTTCACAAGCGGAAACACCTGAAATCCCAAAATGGCTATCGTCAATATGCCAAATTTCCAGCCTTATAGAATGCTAGTAAAGAACTGACTCAGGCTGATCTGAAATCATTTTAGGTCGAAATTTGTATTCCTCCATGATCCGGTTGGTCTCTAAGTAGCTTAGGACTGAGTCAGCATAAAATTCAGAGAGAACTCTTCCCGGATGCGCATTTACTGGGTTGGCCCATAGCTGGTCCCGAATTTGTTGATTATTATAGTGGCCAAAGCGATTCTTTAATTCCGGATATAAATCAAGATATGGAATATCGTGCCTGGCGAAAATCTCTAACACCTTTGGATACTTTTCTTCATAAGGAAAATCGTCTACAATTGGCAGCGTTACCACAACACATCTCGTACCGCTTTCGTCAAGATGATGCTTGAGTTGCCCGACTACATTCGTGTAAACTTGCAAATTTTCTGGTGAGTATAACGCATTTCTCCACCCAAGGTATCCCCAATTTTCAAAATAGGGTAAGGCATACAAAAAATTGTTCAGCTGACTACAGATGAATCGTGTCGAATTTTCAAAAAATGGAATTCGTTTGCGAGCAAATTTATCCCAAATAAACATGCGGCGCGGCATGGAGACTTCCGGAATATGAGGATCATTGGTAACAAAGCCGATTATCAGGAAATCAAATTCAATTTCGCTACCCGGACCTTTTAAAAAATCGAGTTCATCATGTGTTGACCAACCATTTCTTCCCCAGCTAATGACTTCGATAGATTCCCTATACTTGTCATGGATTTTTTTCTCTAGAATATGGCTCCAAATATCACGACGATTTTTAACCCCGTCTCCCCACACGAATGAATCGCCTAAAACAACTATTCTGAATATCCCATCCGCTTTTTTCTGGGTCCGTTCACGATCCGTAAATCCATGGCTGTTAACGGCGCTCATATTTTTTTTATTAATGAAGGAATTGAGGTTTTCGTATTCAACAGAACCAAATTTCTTTTGTTGAGATTGCCCGCTTAGAACGATCTCGATAAGCATGAAGGCAACGATTTGAAACATAACGTTAATAGTAAATAAAATAGTACGGCTTTTATTGCGGAAAATTGTTAAGCTGAGATGGACAAGAAGTACCGCGAAAAAAACCTGGAAAAGAGTAATATCAAGACGTTGCTGAAATTCCTCAAGTGGAAAAGCCCCATAGGTGAATCTGATACGACCTATGGTATTCAAATGGCGAATATAGCCAGAATACCAACTTAGCATGTTGTGATCGTACAAAAACTCGAGCAAAAACGACCGGATTAAGACCCCGTAAATGACCAGGAAAACGAGGAATCCAACAAAAGATTTCGCGTAAACGTTGAGTTTTGTCATAAAATAAAATTTTCTATTTGCAAATGGAAAGAGCTAAGTTACCCATAACCTACACGAGAACCTTGAAACATCCATTAATGCAATAAAGATAGCGCATAATGGCTAGAGAGGTAATCCGTGACTTTAGTTTTGTCTAAAATTAAAAACGTGTTTTTGACGAAAGCTCTCAGTTCCTCTCATCCACGCCGGCGAACCCGATAGAATTAGAAATACCAGGCGATGATCAACCAAATCCCAGCGATATATTTTCCATGAACCTAGATCACTTAAATCCCCAACAGCGGCAGGGAGTCTTAACCCTAAAGGGGCCTCTTTTGGTTTTAGCGGGAGCTGGAACCGGAAAAACAACTCTGATAACAAACCGAGTTGGTTGGATGCTAAAATCGGGTATCAAACCCGAAAACATAGCTGCTTTAACATTTACAAATAAGGCGGCTACAGAAATGAAAAACCGCGTAAAAAAACTACTGGCTAACATCAAGCCGCGGAATCTGTTTATGGGAACCTTTCACGCATTCGGCAGCAAAGTATTACGGAAGCATAGTTCTTTTTTAGGATTTACAGGTAAAATTGGCATAGCGGACGAAGGAGACCAATTAGGGTTGATAAAGCAAGTGATGGACCAACAAGGAATAAATAGGAACGAACTCAAGCCTGAGCTTTTCATGATCGGTATCCATCACGCGAAAAACCATTTAACACCTGTAGATAAAATCAGTATTCCAGGTAGCCAGGAGTGGTGCGAACTGCTTAGGTCTGTTTATCATGCGTACCAGGGGCAGCTCAAATCAATGAATTTAGTGGATTTCGATGACCTAATCGTTTTACCGATCAAGTTATGGCAAGAAAATCCTGAAATATTAGAAGGGTATCGCGGCCAATATCGCTATCTCCTTGTTGATGAGTACCAGGACACCAACTTTGCTCAGGCGGAGTTGATTCGGCTATTGGCGGGGATTGAAAAAAATATCTGCGTCGTTGGGGATGATGATCAGTCAATCTACGCATGGCGGGGAGCTGAGGTGGCCAATATTTTGAACTTTCCTAAACATTTTAGTGGCGCCCAAACGATTAAACTGGAGCAGAATTACCGTTCGACGAATACCATCCTCTCGGTGGCAAATCACCTCATATCACATAATACATCCCGACACGGAAAATCACTTTGGTCCTCCGGCGAAGCAGGCGAATTGATTAAAATTTTTGAGGCTGAGAATGAAATTCAGGAAGCCAAAATTGTGACCGACATCATTCAGCATTTCAGGTTTGAAAAACATTTTAACTACAGAGATATCGCCATCCTGTTCAGGTCCAACTTTCAAACACGAATCTTCGAACAAACCCTGCGAGCGTGTAGTATTCCTTATCAGCTTATCGGGGCCAAAGCATTTTACGAGAGAAAAGAGGTTAAAGACGCTCTTGCATACCTTAAAATTATTCATAACAAACATGATGACCTGAGTTTATTGCGCATTCTCAATGTCCCGCCTCGAGGTATTGGGGAGAGAACGATTGACAAGCTTAAGGTGTACAAAGAATCCACCGGAAAATGTTATATTGACATTCTCCGAAGAGACGAATTTCATCAACTATTAAACGAGACGGTTGCTAGTGCAATCCGTAAGTTCTTGGATTGCTACGATCGTAGGGTAAAAGCCTTTGATGGCAGCTGTAAATTAGCAGAAAACGTCAAAGATTATTTGGAAGATGTTGGCTATCTATCCGGATTAAGGCAAATCTACAAAGATCACAAAGAAATGATGACCAGAAAAGAGAACCTCGATGAATTTATTAACTCTGCATCCTTATTAGAAGAACGTCGTGGTCGCAAAATCACGCTCCAAGAATTTCTGGAAATAAATACCTTCCTAGATGATTTTGACCGCACTACGGAGAATTCTCCACAGGGCAACGCTGTTACCTTAATGACGGTCCATTCGGCAAAGGGGATGGAGTTTACCAATGTCATAATTGTTGGAATGGAGCAGTATCTATTTCCTCATGAACGATCAATCAAGGAGAAATCTTTAGAAGAAGAACGACGCCTATTCTATGTGGCAGTAACGCGGGCAAAAAAAAATGTAGCCCTTACGCGGGCAAAAATACGAACCAAATATAATCAAAAAATTGTCCGGGAAAAATCGTGCTTTCTAACGGAATTGCCTCAAGACCTCATTGTTTACGCATCGGAAAAGGAGCTGCAAAAACCCGCAGATTCAAACCAGGTGGATTCTTTTTTGGAAGCTCTTAAAGAGAAGTTCACATAACCTTTATCCTATAGAATTATTGCATGCTATAAAAACTCGATGACGTGTGCCATCCTCTGCAACGACTGATTAGCCGTTGATCGCCGACATTGAAACAACTGATTTAATAGCATCAATAACAATTGCAGGTTCGCTGAGTTGCGGACAATGACCACTTCTCGCTGCGACGAAATATCGAGACCTCGGGGCTAATGCTGCGAGTTCTTTTTGCTTCTGCAGATGAATTTCAAAATGTTTTTTGGGAACAAATGGCATTTTCTTGGCTCCAGAAATGACCGCCAGTGGTATGTCCGGGAAATCACCCGCCATTTTTATTTGGCGCACTGTTAAGGTAACTGAATTGTATTCAGAATTCGGATCATCTTTGAAGGAGGGCCCGAAGATATTTAATATTTTCTCCAGTATTCTGACAAAAACTCTCCTGTCCTCCTTGTATAACTCTGTCTCATCAGGATGTCCAGATTCAACGAAAACCACGCCAGCTACATTCTGTGGATAAATTCTGGTATATAGATTGGTGTATAAGCCGCCAAGCGAATGACCGATTAAAATATAGGGCGGTAAAAGGCCTAACGCTTTTGCTAGCGCTTCCAGCATACCGACAATCTCTTCTCCGGTTTGCGGAATGTTTGGCTTATCACTACCTCCCACACCCAATCTGTCGTTATTGAGAACGGTTCCAATTTTCTCAATACTTGGATACAGCCTGTTACAACTGGCTAACGGTATGCCGTGTTCGTTGACCAACACAATAGATGGTACCCCAGAACCAGACAACACATAGTCTAGGGATCTCCCTCCTATAGTAATTCTCTGCTTTTCTTGAAAATTCCCCTTCACTTTTCCACCGAAAGGTAGGCTTTGGATATCTTTTCCTTGCTCTTAAGCGATTATAAATAAAGGAGTAAAATCAAGATCCTATAAGTTCACAATTTACTCCCGAGAAATCTATCTATGAACTTTGGCGAATGGATCCCAATTGGGGTCATCATGCCATTCGTACTCAGCCCGATTAGCGATCTGGTCCGCAACATCACGGCCCATGATCTTAGCAATTAAAGCCAATGTCATATCCATACCTGCTGCTACACCAGAAGAGGTGAAAAATTTTCCATCCTCCACCCAGCGTGCTTGTTTCTCCCAAATTACTTTGGGTCCTTGCGAAGCTACCCAATCAAACGCCATCTTGTTTGTAGTCGCATGTACACCGTTCAATAATCCTGCTCGTGCAAGCAGCGCGCACCCAGTGCAGACAGAGGTTACAAACTCAGCAGCTTTCGACTGCTGTTCAAGCCAGCCCAACAGCTCATTATTTCCCACTTCAGTACGCGTTCCGCTTCCGCCCGGTACCAGCAGGATGTCGTATTTATGACCATCGGTGAAGCTATGGTCGGAAACGGATTTAGGGCCTTGTCCACTAGCGACTTCACCGCCTTTCTCTGTAACGAGGCGTATATCGAAGCTATCGCGAAGCATGCCGTACATTTCCAAGGGCCCAAAGACATCCAGTAACTCGAACTGACCGAATAGAATAACACCAACAGATCTTTTGTGGCTCACCATATAGAATCCTTAGACAAACGGTAAAAAAATTACAGCATTTCAAATATCAAATCAGGGGTATAAGATTCACTTGAGTTGAGCTCCCGAACATGAGCTTTTGTGGTTATGCCCGTCAACAAGAGGACACTAGTGAAATTCATGTTGTTTGCTCCATAAACATCGGATGTTAAAGAATCTCCAACATGCAGTACTCGGGATGGCGATAGGTTAGAGACTAAGCCATATTTACTCGTCAAATGGTTCAAAGCATACTGAAAGATAGTTGGACTTGGTTTCCCTAAATACACGGGCTCGATGCACACCCCGTATTCCTCTAAGACACGAGTTATAAATCGTGCTTTTCCTCCGGCTCCGATGTTGATCTCCTTTTTCTCGGTTGGCCAATAAGTGTCTGGATTAGGCACGATTAGGAAGGCATTTGGGTTACGAATAAAAAAATTAATGACTGCGTTAAACGTTGGTTCCCAATCGTAGTCGGCCTCACCAACGATAACCCCGTCACATGTCGAAAGTTTATTTATGTCACGTGTCGTCTTTAAATGGGCACGCTCCGCATAACACGGCTTCCCTAATTCTCCCATAACAAACACCCTGTGACCTTGACGCTCATACTGTCTAACATAGTTAACAATGGTGTCGGCACAAGATACGATATCGTCCCCTTCCAGCTGAAAGCCCATCGATGACAGTAGTCTGGCCTTCTGTTGTGTTGATCTAGTCCCATCGTTTGTCAGGAGGGCAAGCGGAAAACTTTCGCACTTTAAGTGCTTCAAGAACTCCACCGCTCCTGGGAGAACAGCCGATCCACGAATAAGTGTTCCATCAATGTCGAACATGATAACATCAATTTCATGCCGCCTTTGACGAAAATAATCTGTAAATAATTTCGATATTCTCATTTTATAACGGCAGCGCGGCAAAGAGAGTTCTGATTCGAAGTGTTTAAATGTTTGGAAGCGTCCTGGTATCGGCCGTTGTCCTTCAAGTTGGGTCTGCACCGGATTGTTCTTTCTCTAGTATGGGAATCTCAAAAGTAAATAATGCACCCCCCGCGGAATTGTTTTCTGCCCAGATCTTGCCGCGATGCGCGGTAACAATCTCTTTACAAATCGATAGTCCCAGCCCTGTCCCACCGGCACCAGTCTTGGTCTTACTGGACTGGATAAATTTGTCAAAAACCGCCTTCAGTTCGTCCTCTGGAATACCCACCCCCTCGTCCTGAACTTGGACTTGAACTAGACCATTTTCCCGACTCAAGCCCACCTGGATGACACTGCCATCCTCTGAAAACTTAGTTGCATTACTTAACAGATTGCGCACAACTTGCTCTATCCGTTTCGAGTCGAGAGAAGCGAAGAACTCGTATTCGGGGTTCCGATGTCGAATTCTGATATTGCGTTCTGAGATCAGGGAATTGAATTCATCGACAACAGTACTTATGACGCTGTTGATATTCGTTTCCTGAAAATCGAAATCGATTTTTCCGGATTCTAGTTTGGCCAGGTCAAGAAGATCGTTCAGAAGAGCAAGTAACGTTTGCCCGCTGCTATGTATCTGATTAAAATACTCGAGTACCTTCTCTGGTTTCGCGGTATTGTGTCTTTTAATGCCGAATCTCGCAAAACTGAGGATACCATGTAAGGGCGTGCGCAACTCATGGGACATATTAGCCAAAAACTGACTTTTTAAGTTATTAGCAGATTCCGCTCGCTCTCTAGCTTCTTCGAGCTCTTTAAGATGCGCAACTATTTTTTCCTGTGTGTTCTTAACTTTCCCAGCCATTTGGTTGAAGCTTTGTGCAAGCTGCCCAAATTCATCTCGGCGTTCAATTTGAACACGGTGATCGTAATTCCCGGAACCGAGCAGACGAGTTGCCTCTACCAGGGCCTTTATCGGTTTAGTGACAGGTCCGGTCAAAATAAATGCTAATAATGTTCCAATAATTATTTGGACGACAACGATGATACAAATTATCCTCCTGGAAAGAAAAATGGAATAACTCAACGCGTCAAGCCTCCTTGACAAGACTAGATACCCGACCGGAATTTGGTTAAAACCGAAAATACGTCTTGAATAGAGATATTCTTCCGGACTAATAACTTTATTATCTTTTATTACGCGCTCGAAATCTTTTTCTTCCGAAACGATTTCCGGGAATTTTGCAACCACATTTTTGTTATTATCCAGCACAAAAACATACCGGATGTCATTCACTGTTTTAAGCCACTTAAAGACCCTTTTTACCGCTTCAATATCCCCTTTCTCGAAATCTAATGCGATACTATTTAGTATCCCCTCCAGAATAATCTCACTTGCTTCTTCAAAATTGCTGTAAACCAGATCTTTCTGTAGGCGAATCGAGCTGTAATAAAAGAGAACTGACTGAGAAACAACAATAAAAAAAATAGCAACGACAATAATCCTGCGATGCGTATTGGTAACGTAATTAAGAAGCTTTTTAACCATTGCCATCCATGAATTTACTACGATCTTTTGCGAGCGAACTCCCGCTGGGAGCAAGGTCTCTATTGTAGCATTACTGCAGTTCCTTTTCTACTTTAGTAACTGAATTTTATCGAGGACAAGATCATCTTGACTAATCGTGAAATATGGCTATTCTTCGGGATATTGTTATCGAATTTAAAGGACAGCAATGGAGCGAATCCAAAAACCTCTGCAGCAATCGGCAGGTAATCTTCGCAGAAATGTATAGAACTCGCACACCTTCAGCGACTTAGTCATAAGCCTAATTGCGAAACCCTTGCCCATTAAATTGCGACATAATTCGTCATATTTGCCATTCTTTAATTAAACACCTTGAGACAGCAAACTTCCAATCTACCGTTTTATGCCGGATAAAACACTTCGTGAAACGATATATTAATAATTTGTGCACTCCCTCGCAATTATTTACTAACACAAGGAGTCGTATTCTATGAATGACGATATTAGAGGTTTATTATACGGTTCATTTATTGGCGATGCATTATCGCTTGGAGGACACTGGATATACAATCCGTCTAAGATTAAACGACTGTACAACCGGGTAACGGACTATCAGCCGCCCATTCCCGATTCCTACCACAAAGCAAAAATCAAAGGTGATTTTACCCATTATGGCGATCAAACGCTTATTTTGCTGGAGTCTATCAGTGAACGGAAGTCATTTGACCTCGAGCACTTTTTCAAAAAATGGCAAAGATTGTTCTCGGATTATAAAGGATATATCGATAAAGCAACGACAGAAACGCTCGAGCGATTTAATGCGAACGTACCGCTTGAAAATATTGGATCATCATCCAACGATTTATCTGGAGCAGCGCGCATTGCACCTCTTTTTATTGTCTACAACAATGATCAGGATACGTCTCTTTACGAAGCAGCCTGTCGCCAAACCGCAATGACGCACAATGATCCGGAAGTTACCGAAGCTTCTATATTTTTCGCCAGTGTCGTTTTTGCCGTGCTTTCTGGAAATTCAATCGTGAAAGCTATAGAAAACGCTGAGGAACGGCGTTATCAGCACCTTCCGGTAAAAGCATGGATTCAGAGTGCACGCCAGCATGTGGACGAGGATCCGACGAAAGCGATTGCGGAGCTAGGTGCTACATGTCACGCCCCCGTTGCCTTTCCTTCCACCATTCTCCTGTTATTGAAATATCCGAATGACCTGGAAACATGCCTGATTGAAAATGTGATGGCGGGTGGTGACTCCGCCGCTCGCGGGCTTATTCTTGGCATGATTCAAGGTGCTAAACATGGATATAACGCAATACCGAAACGTTGGATAAGTGGTCTCAACGCGACATCACAAATTGAATCCCTTATTGTAATAGATAGAAACCAATCTGCTGATCGAAAAACATTAGCTCCAACTACTAAAAAGGTTACCTTTTCAAGTACCCAAATGCACGCCCTGGATGCACGACTTGAATTGCCGGTTGAATCACCGCGTGGCTTTGCGCTTTTTGCTCACTGTTTTACCTGTTCAAAAGAGGCGCTTGCCGCCAGTCGTATTACACGCGCGCTTTCGGAAAGGGGAATCGCCGTGCTCCGTTTCGATTTCACAGGGTTGGGTAATAGCCAAGGCGATTTTGCGAATACTAATTTCTCATCGAATTTACAGGATCTTCTCTCGGCCGCGAGTTATCTCCGGAAAAATTATAAGGCTCCTACTCTTTTGATCGGCCACAGTCTAGGGGGAACAGCAGTACTTGCCGTCAGTAAAGACATTCCTGAAGTTAAAGGAGTCGTCACCATTGGTGCACCATCTGACCCATTTCACGTTTCCGGTTTACTTGAAAATTCACTCGCCGAGATCGATTCAAGCGGTCGAGCCAAAGTTACACTGGGCGGCCGACCCTTTACGATCAAAAAACAATTTCTGGAGGATCTCCGCGACCAGAAGTTACTTGCTATCTTGAAGGAAAGTAGCAAAGCGACTTTAATAATGCATTCTCCGGTCGATCAAATCGTTTCCATTGACCACGCTAGGATTATTTTCGACAGCCTTAAACATCCAAAAAGCTTCGTATCTCTGCATCCTGCGGACCATCTTCTCACAAGGAAAGAAGATACTACCTATGTAGCAGAACTCATCTCTGCCTGGTCAACCCGACTCGTTTCTCAAAAGTGAATCATCGTGGCCTTGTCTCTTCTGAAATCATAATCAAGAGGTAACCTGGTGTAAATAGGCTGCTACCGTTTTGTTCTCCGGCGCAATGATCCAGTCCGGCGCGATTTCGGATAACGGTTTTAGAACGAATTCGCGTTGGGTCATTTGGGGATGAGGAATTGTGAGGTTTTTCGTTTTAAGCTGCAACTCACCGAAAAGTAGGATATCGATGTCGATAACACGATTTTCATGATAACCGTGGTTATGGGGGCGTCCCATTCGCACCTCGATATCCTGACATTCTGCTAATAAACTGGGGGGATCATACCGAGTTATTCCGATAATGGCTGCATTAAGATAAGTGGGGGTATTGAGCGGGCACTCCACCGGTTTAAAATTATAAAAAGACGAGACCCGCACATCGTTGAGCAGCCCTTGGGAAAGATAATTAATGGCCTCCTTTAGATTACGTTTTCTGATACCGAGATTACTACCAAGGGAAAACGCTACAGAGACGAATTTATGGCACATAGCGTAATACTCTATAATATTACTATGCATTGGATCAAAAGCATAAAGTTCCTTTTATAATAATCTGTATATCAATCACTCCCTTATTCACGATTTTCCCCAAAGGGGATACATTTTCTAGCCTGGGGTAATCACCCCAGGACCTGAACGTTCCCCCTTATTCTTTCCCTGCAAGGGATACACAATTCTCTATAGGGGTGCGGCTATGCCGCTTTAGTTAGAGCGTGTTTTAAAATAGTTTATTCTTATTTATTGCTCAGATTTAGGCCAGGTTTGGACGATTGAATTGCGACCAGAAGATAGGAATATTGAAATATTTCTATCTTAAGGCCGTGATTTAACCGTTAAAAGATGGCTTGAACATGGGACATCAAGAAGAGTGAACTATATTAAAACATGCTCTTAGATCAATTTTAGTCCGATTGCAATTCCTTTTCAACCAATCCCTTGTGAAGTGCTATGATTGAAGCATCAAAATCTTCCTCTCGCACTATGAACTGCATATTGACTTGGCGCATGCATTGGTCGATCGCCAAAATATTGATAGCCGCTTCAGACAAAGCATTGGCGGCCTTTGCCAAAAAACCAGGAACCTTCATGTTGCTGCCTATAGCACAAACCAATGCCACCCCGCATTCACGAATTTCAGCGGTGGAAAATTCCTGACGTAGATCAGAAATACATTTTTCGAGGAAAGGGCTATTCTTGGGTACGTAATGGGTAATTGTGTTGGCATTGGTATTTTTGGCAACATAGCTGATATTGTACTTTGTGAAATACGAAAGCAATTTGTAGTCGTAACCGCTCTGTCCAACCATATCGGGATCCCAGATTTCAATCCCGACTAAATTCTTTCGCCCCGTAATCATTTCAACCCGTGGATTCGTTCCCTTGTAGGCATTGCTTGTTATCACTGTTCCAGGATGCCCCGGTTGAAATGCGTTTTTTACACGAATAGGGATATTGTTTCGTTCCATACTCTTGGAGGCCTTTGGATGGATGGCTTCCATTCCGAGGTCGGCAAGTTGGTCCGCGACATCATAGTTCGTCTGGCCGATAACCTTAACTTTGTCCGTTCCTACAAGTTTTGGGTCGCCAGTGCTTAAATGGTATTCTTTATGAATAACCCCCTCACTTGCGCCTGTAATTGTCGCAATTTTACTGAAAGTGATTTCACTATAACCGCGATCATAGCTCGCCATGATACCTTCAGCACATTGGGTATAACCAGTTACGATCGGTAACTCTGCCGCCAAATCAATCCGTTCGAATACCGAGCGTATCTTTTCATCGAAAGGTAAGTTCTCTTCTTCCTTCCAACCTGAAAGATCTACGAAAAGCGCATTAATATCACGATTTTTAAGAATATTTGCTGTATTAAAAGCGCTATGGGCTTCACCTACCGAACTAATCATTTCCCGCACCATAGGTAGGTATTGGTCGAGTTGAAAATGACCGTAAGAGCAGAGTTGGCGAAGGTTGGTCAAGCAACTATGGATACCCCGGATTCGTTCCTCCACAAATTGGTCTGCTTGAGCAATATCCAAGCCAAGGGGGATAAATCCCGAATTGATTTCCTTCATCTTTTTTCCGACATCAGCTAACGCTTGATTCCACTTTGAATCCTGATTTCGGAAATTTTGGAACACACCAGGCTCACCGGTCCTTTTATTTTCCAATAGTAAATCCGTAATCCCTCCATAGGCAGAGACTACGAATATGCGGTTATAAAGGTCATTGGCGCTGCGTCCGTAAAGGATGACATTATCCAAAATAATATCAAAACGAGACATAGACGTCCCGCCAATCTTCTCTACCGTGTGAGTTTTCATGTTCCCCATTATCTAAAAAATATATTTCATCCTCTATGATGAATTAATCGTTGCTAAGGGCCTGCGCAAAATAAATTGGCATTTCTGACCACAATTGCATCATAATCGTTTTTGCGCTCAGTTTTAGGTTAGATTTGATCACGCAGACCGAGAAAAACCAGAGAAATAGCAAGCTATTACGAGGATTTTTCGACCGAAGTGGGGTCAAATATGGCCTGAAAATGAGATGCGAAAATGCCAATTTATTTTTACGCAGGCCCTAACTATGAACTGAAAATAGGGTAAGGTCAAAAACAATTTAATATATTCATCGGCAGTCTAATTATATTCAGCCAATTAAGAAAGCGAACTCCCCTTTTAATTTTTCGATAACGTTTCCTCATCCTGTGTAACTCATGGCAATGCCTTGGCGTGCTAAAGTCCTACCATCCTCTCCCCTCTCACCGTCACAGAATCATGACAAAAGCGTCATAAATTTATGACAGTCATAACTTCCTATTTTGCAGGAGTTAATGACATATTGCGTCATAATTCCATGACAATATTATCGAAACCAATTCGTTCCTAATCCATCAGAAAATACTATAACCAACTGATCTATAATCAATTACATTTATAAGGACTTTTTTAGCACCGATCATGCGTATTAGTTAGCTGAATGTAATCAAATTCTCCGTAGATGTTTCGATCATTCATAAACGTGCATACCGTTGTTGCTTTGTTTGTTACGCATGATTAGCAGAGATTTGGGTTTTGTATCAAAAGACGGCTCAAGCGGATTCTCCAGTTAATTTCTAAAATAGGCATTAAATGTAGTTACCAAGAGGGTAGTCAATAACTGGATTCATATATTGTTTGCATTCCTTTAACTTGGGTGAAGGAAGAAAACCCAATGACAACGTAAAAAAGGATTTTGCAAACTCAGAAGCCGCTTAATTTCCAAGTAGCACAAGGAGGAACACTCAGCTATGACAAAACCGCAAAAACGTGATGTAAAAACATCCAAGATAACTAAAAGATCTAGTCGAGAAAATCATTCAACCCCTTCCCCAAACAACCTTAATACCATCAATGAAGATGAGCTTCTTAGTAATGAATTCCAAGGGATCACTGCTAGCCAAACGGATTCTCATATTAGGAAGGAAACTCCTCGAAATGTGAAAGGGGGCGACATCAAAGAGGTAGAGGGTTTGGACGAGATTATTTTAGTTGAACATCGCAAGTACCACAAATTAAACTCGTAAAGGACATTCTGTTCTCTAGTTGAGGATTAATAGCCATTGAGTGTGAATGGCGCCAAAAGAGTCAGCAGGAGAATGGTTTTCCCAAAGTATTCACACTCAAACATTAACTAGGAGAGGATAATGTTGCCAGTAATTAGTTTTATTAAATCAGACAAGATGAAATTATGTAGTTATTCTAAGAACCAGGTCGACAAATTTGGCGACCATATAACCGATTGTACCATGATAAAAAATTATAAGAAATCAATTCCTAAAATTAAAGGAGCCAATGGAAATGAAACATATTAAATTAAATTATTTATGGTTTATCCCATCTTTTTTCATCACCATCGTTTGTGTGGGGCTTTTGCCCGTGACTGCCATAGCACAATCTTTCTCACTCAATCAGGTCGATCCAGCCGACCCAGGAGGGCTGCCTATTGTTCCTCCAGGGACACTTAAGGATGTTGATTTTGGTGACGTTGATGGAGATGGAGATCTCGACATCTTCATGTTTGTGAGTAATAATGGAAATTATCGAGATCGAATTCTTATCAATGATGTCAGCTTCAATGCAGACGGTTCGCTAACAGCAGCTGACTTTACGGATACCCCAGGACGTCTTCCTGCATTTACGCAATCGTGTATACCAAATACTTCACCACCAGCTAATACAGTCAATAGTTGTTTCTTCAGGAGAACCTATGATGGGGACTTTGTTGATATCAATGGGGATGGTTTTCTCGATGTCGTCCGGACGGACCGTAACGGTATTTTTTTGCTAATTAATGATGGTGCTGGCGACTTCAGTGATAATTGGGCGGCCAGCTGGGGCGGCCGCAGCGATCAACCGGATGAAAAACAAGGTCCGTTGCAGAGCCTATTACCCAGCAACCGGGAAATTCAACACGCCATCACCGGGTGTAATTTGCCAGGGAATAGTTGCGCAGCTGACCCACTCACCAATATTGATTTCGATGGAATAGCCTTTGCCGACCTGGATGGCGATGGTGATAAGGACGCTATCCTAGCCAATTACGTTGACTCTGGATCCAATCTCTACCTGATCAATCGATTCAATGTCGGTGGTGGATTTGCCATTGGAAATCAACCAAACGGCTCTAATAACTGCACGAACCCCGGAGGTTTCGGAGATGCATTCGAATATATCGATGAATGTTTTGATGACCAAACCCATGGTGTTGCTATTGAGGATGTCAATGGCGATGACAGGCCCGATGTTTTTCTGGCCAATGTGGCGCCCGGGCAGGCTAGCCGTTTACTCCTTAATATGGGAGCGCCCGGAGTAGATCAGCCGGTAGTATTTGAAGACAGACCCGATCTTCTCCCTCCTTTCTCTGGGACCGAATTTGTTGATGCAGAGTTTGGGGATATAGATAGCGACGGTGATCGTGACTTATACGTGGTTGATCGCAATGGCGAGAATCACTTGCTTTATTGGGATTCAGAATCAGCCCCCCCCCGTTTCCGTGATTTGGTATCACTCCCTGATGTGGATGATGTTACCTATGACATAAGTTTAGTGGACATCGATGCGGATGGTGATCTCGATGTTGCTGAGGGGCCTGGCGAAGGCGGGGGCCTAACCCAAGCACGCATTCTACTAAACGAAGGAGGTGTTGACGCAGGTATGACGTTTGTTCAAGCAGTCCCACAGCCGTATATTCTGGCGCCTGGCTTAACATCACACAGGCTAACTACCGACGTTGGTGACGTGGACTTTGATTTGGATACCGATGTCGTGGCTGGAGGAGGTCAAGTTTCGCTTTACCTCAATGATTTGTTTGACAGCCCCGAGGAATCTTTTGATGCTATGATTACTTTAGATGTTACCGGCAGCAT
>JAVJHY010696142.1:0-17627 GCA_035593235.1 Phascolosoma agassizii | reverse complement strand
AGTCACACATTCGCCGGAAGGCCGCGAGGCCGCGACACGCCAACAACGCGAGGTCTACAAGGAATACCGCAAGCAAGCCGAAGAAGTCTTGCAGAGCGAAGCCCTTCCGCTTGGCCATCGCCAAACAATCCGTCAGTACTTTGAGTCGATCCGACCAGAGAACGGCGATGACATTGACGAGCCAGCCGCGACGAACTAACGCGCGGCACGGGTCGAGGACCGAGGGGTGCTCCGTCGCGACCGTGATCATGTGGCCGGGAGAGGCGCATGCATCCGCGAGACCGAGAATGGCTAGGTTGTTGCTCTCGGTCGCGCCCGATGTGAACACGATCTCGGCGGGGGCCTCCCCGCCTAACAGCTCCGCGATTCGCTCGCGAGCCAGCTCAACCGCCGCTTCGGCTCGCCAGCCGTGGGCGTGGGTATGGCTTGCGGCGTTACCGAAATCCTCGCGCAAGAAAGGCAGCATCGCCTCGACCACCCGTTCGTCGACGGGGGTCGTAGCATGATGATCGAGGTAGATCGGAAAATCGGTCGCGGGATTGCTCCGGGAAGCTGAGGAGGCCGCTGCAGTTGAGGAGGCCGCGACAGCTGAGGAAAAGAGTCCCCCGTCAGGCCGCGAAAGACTGGCCACAACCGCAGGTATTCGAAGCGTTCGGATTCTCGATCTTGAAGCCCGATTCCTGAAGCGAATCGACGAAGTCGAGGCGGCAACCTACGAGGTAGAGCGCGCTCTCCTCGTCGACGATGTCGCCGTTGGCGAACACGGGAACCGATACGGCGTCATCAGCGCCAGAGTGCAGCATGGCGGCGCGGGTGCGGTTTGAAACGATTGAAGATGCCGTCCGGCATATGGGCCTCGACCAGCTCGGGCGATGGATTTCGATCCTGCTCTACGCACAGGACGATGGCGGACTTGGAAGTCCGCTCTTTTCGACAGCGGCGCACCGCGGTCGTCTGATGGAATCGATCGTCCACCGCATGGCGATGCCCGGACAGGAACGTGCCGTCAGCGAGCGTGCGTTCTTGGTCGGAATGCTCTCCTTGGCGGATGCGCTGCTCGGATGCGGGATCGAGGATCTCGTGGAGGAATTGAATCTCGGCCCCGAGATCGCCGCCGCGCTGGTCCACCACGGGGGGGACCTCGGGCGGCTCCTCGAACTCGCCGGATGGGTCGAGCGCGCTGAAATCGAGAAATTTGAGAGTCAACTGACTGAGTGGGATCTCGACCTTGGCTCTCTGCAGGCGCTCGAACATGAGGCCCACGCGTGGATCAATCTCATGGTCGCCTCGCCGTCCACGATGGATGCGCCGTGACGCGCCTCTTGTAGACTCCACGTCGTGCTGATCGCACTCATCCTCATCGCGCTCTTCATGCTCACGTACCGGCGACTCGTGTCGGGGTATCCCCCTGCGCGGCCGGGTCTTGCGATGCTCTTCCGCGGTGAGGTCGCGTTCATTCGAACGGTCGCAGAGGTTCTCTTTCCGGGCGGTGGCGCGCTGTCCGTGGCGGGCGGCGATGCCCACCTCTCTCACTACATCGACCGACACCTCGCGGCGCTGCCTCGCGTCAAGCGACTCCAAATTCGGGCGCTCTTTATTCTGGTCGAGAATCTGACTCTCGTGATGCCGGGCGACGAGCCGGGTGGGCGCGGGCGGTTTTCGAGTTTGTCCGCCGCGTCTCGGCTCACGATCCTTCAAAAGCTTGCACAACATCCGCGCAATGAAATGCGGCTGTTATTCATCGCCCTGCGCGGCATCTTGGTCCTCGGATATTTGGGGCACCCCGCCAACCTGCGCGATCTCGGCGTGGCGCCCTTCGAAATCGAAGCGGCTGTCAGCGATGCAGAGCTTCTCTTTCCGCGCATCGGCGGATTGGTGACTTCGATCGGCTTTGAATGGGAAGACCGCACGGTGGATGCACCGCGCGCACCGCTCGATCCAGACGGGCCTCGTCACCGCGCCTACGAACGTTCCAGCCGGGATTCGAGATGACGGAAGACGTGATGCATGCGACCCGTGCGGCGAGTTCTGCGGAGGGCGATTGGCTCGCCGCCGCGCGAGAGCGGGTGCGTGTTTTTGCGCATTACGATCGAGATTTCCGAGAAGAGGCGGATGTGGTTGTGGTGGGGTCGGGACCCTGCGGCGCGGTCGCGGCCTATGAACTCGCGCGCCTGGGACATGACGTCGTGCTGGTCGAGGAGGGGCCTCCCTTCACGGTTCGAGATTTTGAGTTCGACGGCAATTTGTCGATGACGCGAACCATGCGCGAGGGTGGTTTGCGCACGACCCGCGGCACGATCATGCCGACGATGCAGGCAGTCGCGTTAGGCGGTGGCTCTCTCGTGAATTCGGCGATCTGCGTGCGACCGACGGATGCGGTCTTCGATCGCTGGGCGACTCGCTTTGATCTCGAACGAACGGATCGCGCGAATTTGGATCCGCATTTCGATGCCGTGAGTGAGTTTCTGGGAATCGCACCGACGCCCGATGCTGTGCAGGGGCGTCGGAACTTGTTATTCCGCGAGGGCTGCGACGCGATGGGAATCGAAAGCGAACCCATCGCTCGCAATGTGCGCGGCTGCCGTGGCAGCGGAGAGTGCTTTACGGGCTGCCGCAGTCGCGCCAAGCAGAGTATGGACGTGAGTTATGTGCCGGCGGCGCTGCGTGCAGGGGCACGGGTCTTTACGAGCCTGCAGGTCCAATCAGTGCGCCATTCGGGCAGTCGGGTCACGGGCGTTTCGGGCCGCGTCGTGGCGCCTTTTGGCAGTTCGGCGGGTGGCGGAGGCGCGAGCCACCGTTTTTCGATCAATGCAAAGGCGGTCGTGTTGGCAGCGGGATGTACGGCAACGCCTGTCTTGCTGAAGCACAGCGATGATCTCGCGAATCGCTCGGGGCAGGTCGGCGAGAACTTGCAATTTCATCCAGGCGTCGCGATCGCGGGCGTTTATCCCGAACAAGTTGGGCCGCAGTTCGGCGCCACGCAGGGCTACCAAAGCCTGGCTTTTCTCGAAGAGGGCTTCAAGCTCGAAACCTTGTGGGCGCCGCCGCCGCTGCTGGCGATGCGTTTCCCCGGACTCGGTCCCGAACTCTTGGCGCGCTTCGCGGAGTTGCCACAGATGGCATTCTTTGATGCGATCGTGAGTGCGAACCGGTCACTCGGTCGTGTGAAGGCACGTTGGCGAAGTTTGAATCCCATTCTTCAGTGGCGCATGGATCCGCGTGACACAGAGATCGTGCGCCACGCTTTGCGGGTCATCGCGGAGATTCACTTCGCGGCCGGTGCTGAAAAGATTCTTCCCGGTGTGCAGCGCGTGCAAGAAGTCATGACAAGGGTGGAAGAGGCGCGGGTGCTCGAAACCGATGCGGTCGACGCGGCGGGTCTTGTGATGGGCGGAAATCACGTCTTCTGTACGACGCGAATGCACGGCGATCCGACGCAGGGCGTGGTCGACGAAGATGGCCGTTGCCACGACCTCGAAAATCTCTACATCGCGGATACCGGCATCTTCCCCCAATGCCCGTCGGTCAATCCGATGCTGACGGGAATGGCGTTGGCGCGACGACAAGCGCTGGCTTTGTCTGGACGGCTCTAGGCCAGCTAGGCCAGGCCAATTCCAGAAGGCTCTCGTGCGCGCTCAGGCGGGCAGGAACGGCGACGTGTAGACCCCGGGGGAGTACGACTCGCCGGCGGCAGGTGATGCGCATTTTGGACTACAGCCTCATTCGGACTCGGCCGATGAGGGCATCATGCATTCTTGGTCGACAAATCTGTTCGGCAGGACGGTCGCAACCGTCGCCGTCTTCGCCACCTGCATGCTCGCGTCTTCGGCGGCCTTCGCCTCCAGCCCTCAGGCCGGTGAAACCGGACGCTACCGAGCTGAGTGCCGAAAGCTCACCAAACAGATCGATCACTACGAGAACACCATCCTGCCCATGGCCGAAGAGCGCGGCAACGACGCTTGGGGACAAGCCACGGAAGGTCAGATCACACGACTCTGGCATCGCCGCGCCGATCTTTGCCCCGCCTATGGGCGCGAGCGCACGATGATCGCGAAGGCAGCTGAAGAGGCACGCAAGTTCAACGAACTCGTCGCCCTCGCCGGCAAGGCCGCCGTCACCTACTTCACCGGTGGCCTCGGCGGCGTCATCCCTTAATTTCTGACCGAGTGCCTGAGTCCCTCCGCTGGTCAGCGTGACAGGTCCAGACCGTTCCGCGAACGATTCATTCACAGACTGAATGCCCAACCGGTTATATTAGCCGCAAGGGAGATTTCTATGCGCCGATTCGCACGCGCCCGCAGGTCCCCGTTGACGGCCGCATGCGAAATTCGTCGGACAATTCTCGTCGGCGTTTTCTTTGCGATGGCGATGGCGCTGACGATGGCGGCCGTGCTTCCGGCGCAAGCCCGAGACGGCGAGGGCGCTGACGGCCATTTCGATCGCCGCGAATCCTTTCATTTCATTCTCTATCAGGACGTCGACCTCGACGAATACGGCGGCTTCAACGGGACGCGCCGCTTTGAGCAAGAGGTCTTGAAGGAACTGGAAGCGGCCTTCGATCGGCTGAGCCGAATTCTCGACCTGCGTCCCGATCGCAAACTCGAAGTCCATATCTGGGACCCCGCGCTTTTCGACTCGAAATTTTCCGGACTTTTTCGATTTCCCGCGGCCGGATTTTACGGCGGCTCGATTCACATTCGCGGTGCGACGCAAGTGACGGGATCGCTGGTGCGGGTCCTGCACCATGAATTGGTGCATGCCGCCTTCGATGCGGCCGCGCCCCGGCTCGTCTTTCCCGCGTGGATGAATGAGGGCATCGCCGAATGGTTCGAAGCCCGAGCGCTTGGCAAGCGCAGTCTGAATGGCGCCGAGACTGCGGCACTCCGTCGTGCGGCCGAGCAGGGTGGATTATTTCCACTCTCGGATCTCTCCGGCGCGAGTTTCGGCGGATTCTCAGCGCCTGCCGCACGGCTCGCTTATCTCGAGTCCTACGGGTTTATTTCCTATCTCGTCGATTCCTACGGCGAGGCCAAGCTCGTCGAATTCTGGAAACAGCTGATTCGTGCAAAGAGTCTCGAACGCGCGAGCAAGCGTGCCTTCCGCCGAGAGTTGGACAAGCTGGAAGCGGGATTCCGCAAGACGCACGGCGGTCGCTAGCGACGGCGCAAAGGCGCTCGGTGCATCGACCCCGCAACGCCAGACTGCTAGCTTGCCGCGGTGCCGCGCCGACAAGAACGCCCATCAAACGCCGCGACTCGCGTGCTGCCCTGGCTTCACGCATTCGTGTTTGCGCGCACGACTCGGCACGCCGTTTCTTTGGCCTTCTCCTCGACCTGCCTGTTCGGCTTCGCAGTTTCTTTCTTTCTCCTCCTCGGGACATCGCTCGCCGCCGCCGAGGAAAGCCCGCAGCAAGACGCGGACTCTTCGCCTTCCGTCGCGGACTCTTTACCTTCCGCCGCGGCGCCTTCACCTCGAGCCGCGTCGTCCCCGCCTCCGCCGATTGGAATTCGGCACGGGCAGCCCCTCTCCGCCGGCCGACTACGCCTTGGCTACTCCTATGAAGAACGGCGCTACCGGGAGATTCTGGTTTCCGGATCGGACCGCACGCAGGGTGAGCTCCTCGGCCCCGCTGCATTAACCGTCCCGACCTTTTTGAAAATCACCGAACACATCGTCGAAATCGCCTACGCACCCCATGACCGGGTGACGCTCGTCGCAGAAATCCCGATCTTGGTGAAGGAGCTCGGACAGCTCAGTGCCTCGGGTCGGAGCGAGATTCAGAGAACTGGGCTCGGCGACATCTCGTTCTCTGTCGTTGTGCCCTTCATTCAAAAGGGGCGTGAGTCTTCGCACGTGCATGTCTCCGTCGAGGTTCCGAGTGGCTCGATCAAGCAGGACGTCCCCGGTGGCCGGTTGCCCTACGACCTTCAGCTCGGCAACGGAACGTGGGATCTCGAATGGGGTTGGACCTACCGCGGAGAGAGGGATGACTTTTCCTGGGGCGCACAATTTACGGGGCATCACCCGGTCGGGAGCAACTCTCTGCACTACCGCGAAGGAAGCCGCTTTGACGCGTCGCTCTGGACGGGTGTCCGGATTTTCCGCGGCCTGACGGCGACCCTGCGGATCAGCGGTGAGAAGCAGAATAATATCCGTGGTCAGGACCGAAGCCTAAGCCTCGTGGCAGACGGACCCTCGGCGAATAGCAAGGCCCGCGGCGGCTTTCACGTCGATGTTCGGCCTGGACTGAGTCTCGAAATCCCTCAACTCAATCGGCACCGCGTCGCGGTGGAATTCGGTGTTCCCGTTTATCAGGAACTGGATGGTCCACAGCTCTCGCGTGACTATTCGTTCAAGGTCGGATGGCAATGGGTTTATTAGTTGAAGCTTTGGCCGGGCTCAATCGGCCGCGGGGGATCCGGGGTGCGGTCATTCCGTGCACGTTCGTGGGCCTCGTGTGCCTCCTCAGCTTCGCTGGGATTGGATGCGATCGGCAGGAGGACGGTGGGCCCGGTCGTTATGCGGCGCATGGCGTGGTTGAGGATGTCGATGTAGAGAGCCGGCAAGTCCTGATTGACCACGAAGACGTCGAAGGCTTGATGCCGGCGATGACGATGAATTTCATCGTGCCCGAGGACGAAGTCCTGGCAGGTCTCGCGCCCGGGCAGGTGATCGACTTCGAAATCGAGTTCACGGGCCGAAGCTACGACGTCGTATCGGCGACACAAGTGGGCGAGGCCGATGCGGAAAGTGGGTGGCGACGCCTGCGAGGCGGTCTCGTTCGGTCGAGCATCGCGCCGCCCTTCGAGTTGACGGATCAAGCGGGTCGAACGGTTTCCCTCGAATCCCTCAGCGACCGGGTCGTGGTGGTCGATTTTATCTACACGAGTTGCCCCGGTCCGTGCCCGGTGCAGACTTCGAATCAGGTTGCGCTGCAGAAGAAGGTGCCGGAGGACCTTCGTCCCTTCGTCCACTTCGTTTCGATGAGTCTGGATCCAGTCGTCGATACGCCTGAGACGCTCAAAGCGTATGCGTTGGCGCGGGGTGCCGATCTTTCGAACTGGTCCTTCTTGACCGGCGCGGTCGAAGACGTTGCCGAGGTCGCCCGGACTTGGGGCGTTGGGTCTCTGCGCAAAGAGGATGGGACAATCGACCACACGCTGATCACCTTCCTGGTCCACGAAGGGCGAGTTTTCGAGCGCTACACACCCGCCGATGCCGGCGATCACAAAATCGTCGCAGGGATCGTCGACCTGGCGAGGGCGATTCAAAAAACGACGGACCGAGATGTGCCTCGTCCCAGTCAACGCACGCAGAATGCGCCGGTCGACGCGGCCGCCTCCGAATGACGACCATGGGCGGCGCGCCTCCGGTCGACTGCTTAGTCGTCGGAGGCGGGGTCATCGGCCTAACGATCGCCGACCGGCTTGCGGGGGAAGGCTTGTCGGTCCGCGTTCTCGAAGCGGAGGGCGTTGGACAAGGCGCGTCGGGGGCCGCGGCTGGGATGCTCGCACCGATCAGTGAAGCCGAACCCGAGCGTCCGCTCTTCTCGCTCGGACTTTCAAGCCTTCGCGAATACCCGGCCCTTTGCGCGCGGCTGAAGGAGACCACTGGAATCGACGCGGAATTTGAGACGAGTGGCTTGCTTCAGCTCGCCGTCGACGCCGAGCATGCCGAGTCGCTGCGCGAACGCATGCACCGAATCGAATCGGTGACGACCTCGAAACTTTCGCATCACGATGATTATCGCCTAAAACCGCTTGAGTGGCTTGATGCGCACGAGCTCCGCACGCTCTCGATCGGGGTCGCGCCGGAGGTTGCGGGCGGGTTCTTCTCCCCGGACGAAGCCCATCTACGCCCCCCGCTTCTCGGTCGTGCTCTTGAGGAGTCCGCACGCCAGCGGGGCGTTCAGGTCGATACCGGCGTTCGCGTGCACGGCTTCGTTTCTCACGCCGATCGGATTATCGGAGTGGAGACTTCGGCGGGCCGAATCGAAGCGGCGATGACCGTGCTTGCGGCAGGCGCCTGGACGCCTTCGATCTTGAAGGCATCGGATCTCGAGATGCCCGCAATTGAGATTGTGCCGGTGCGCGGGCAGATTCTGTCGCTCGGTGCGCCGCTGCCTGCGATGCGAATGATCGCGTGGGCGCAGGATGCGTATTTCGTTCCGAAGCGCGATGGATCATGGATTGTCGGAGCGACGCAGGAGCGGGTCGGATTCGACCGCAGCGTCACCGCAGAGGGCGTTGCGTGGCTGCTGGATCGCGTGCAGAGCGTCTTCCCGCAGACGCGCGGCGCGTCATTCTCGCGCGTTTGGGCAGGACTCCGGCCCGTCAGTCCCGATGGCTTGCCCTACGTGGGAAAGTCCGAAGCATGTGAGGGACTCATTATGGCGGCGGGGCACGGGCGCAATGGTGTCCTACTCGCGCCGATCACCGCACAGATCGTCGCGGATCTGATGTTAGGGAAGGATCCGGGTCCGGCCGCGGTGGCGCTCTCACCCAACCGAATCCCAGCGTGAAATCGAGGCGGAGAGGGCACCGAGGCCGGCGGTGTATTTCCTCCTATGGTTGTTCGATCGGTTCGAATCCTGCGCCGATATGGCGAGCGTCGAATCTGCTCGGATGAAGAATCTCAGCCAGGATTTCGGCGGACTCGACTCAGCGCGGGCCAGGCCGATTGAAGTAGGTATCGCCGTCGGCGACGAAAACCGGAGCCGGAGCGGTGCGTTTCTCAAGTGCCTCGCGAACTCCACCGTCTCGCTGCCAGGCCACCCGACTCTGATCGATATTGAAGCCGCATCGCTCAAGGACGATGACGTCCGGCTCGGCTGCTAGGAGTGTTATCAGGTCCACGATCTGCGAGGGGTGTGCAGGGAGGGCATGCTCCCGCAGCATATCGAAATCGGCTGAATTTCTTTCGCCTCTCTTTCGCTTCCGCCAAGGGCTGGCTAGTTTGGACCGCGCTGATGAGCGTGATGTCCTCCTTCCATCCCGCGGTGCGACGTTGGTTTGAGGGCCGTTTTCCAGACGGCCCGTCGTCTCCCCAGGAGGCGGGCTGGCCCAAGATCCGCGATCGCAAACACACGCTGATCGCCGCGCCGACGGGTTCGGGCAAGACATTCTCCGCATTCCTCGTATGCATCGACGAGTTTTACCATCAAGCGCTTCGCGATTCGCAGCACGGCTGCGACGCGGACGAGCCCTTTCGATTGACCGCAGACCCGGCCGAGTCCACCGGGCGCCATGGGAAGCGCCGCGCGGCGACTCATACCTCAGAAGCCTCAGGAAAAACGGGCTCAACGAAAGCTGCAGCGAGCGACCGGCCGCCCGGGATCGAAGTGCTTTACGTCTCACCGCTCAAGGCACTCGCCTCCGATATTCAACAGAATCTCGATACACCGCTCGCTGAGATTGAGAACATTGCCCGCGGCATGGGACTTCCGGCGCCGAAGATCCAGGTCGGGATGCGGAGCGGGGATACGCCGGCGTCGGCGCGGGCGGCGATGCTCAAGAGGCCGCCGCAGATTCTAGTGACGACGCCCGAGTCGCTGTATTTGTTGCTGACGTCTGCGCGGGGTCGCGAGATCTTGCGACCGGTGCGGACGGTGATCGTTGACGAGATTCACGCGATGGCCCGCGATAAGCGGGGCAGTCATTTGGCGGTGAGTCTCGAGCGGCTGGAAGTGCTCTGCGACGAAGCGCCGACGCGAATCGGACTCTCTGCCACGCAAAAGCCAATCGAGCGCGTTGCCCAACTCTTGGTCGGCGTCGGTCCGGATCGTGTCGACGAGTTGGGTCAGCCGCGCTGCGAGATTGTCGATAAAGGCCACCGCCGCACTCTTGATCTGGCCACCGTCCTGCCCGCAAGCGAACTCGAAGCCGTTGCGTCGGGTGAGCAAATGGCGGAAATCCTCGACGGCATCGCCGCGGAAGTCCTGCGACACCGAACGACTCTGATTTTCGTGAATACGCGTCGCATGGCAGAGCGGTTGGCGCACCAGCTTGCCGAGCGGCTGATTCCAGAGGACGACGAGGCGGGGCCACAAACGCTGGGCGAGGGCGGTGCGCCGGGCGATGTCGTGGGAGTCGCCGAGGGACTGCATGGTTCCGGCGACATGATCGTCGCCGCACATCACGGCAGCCTTTCAAAAAATCGCCGGCTGCGGGTTGAGACGGCGCTGCGCGCGGGGCGACTGCGTGCGCTCGTGGCGACGGCCTCTCTTGAACTCGGAATCGATGTCGGGCCCGTCGAACTGGTTTGCCAGATCGGTTCCCCTCGGAGCATCGCGACCTTCCTGCAGCGCGTAGGCCGCGCCGGTCATTTCCGCGGCGGGATTCCGAAGGGCCGGCTCTACCCACTGACGCGCGATGAGCTGGTTGAATGCGCGGGCCTCTTTCGTGCCGTGCGCGCCGGTCGCCTCGATCGATTGCTGCCGCCGGTGGCCCCCCTCGACATCCTCGCCCAACAGATTGTTGCGGCTTGTGCAGCAGAGCCCTGGAAGGAAGAGGACCTCTACCAGCTGATGATTCGAGCGTCGCCCTTCGAAGGGCTCACGCGAGAGGCGTATGAGCAAGTCGTCGACCTCGTGAGCGAAGGCATCGAGACCGGTCGCGGTCGGCGCGCCGCCTATCTGCACCGCGACCGAATTGGCGGGATGGTGCGCGCGCGACGCGGTGCGCGTTTCGCCGCCCTGACCTCGGGCGGTGCGATTCCTGACGTCGCCGACTACCGGGTGATCGCGGATCCGGACAAAACCTTCATCGGCACCGTCGGGGAAGACTTCGCGATCGATAGCTTGCCCGGTGACGTGTTCTTGCTCGGCAGTCATTCCTGGCGGATTCGCCGAGTCGAGAACGGCCAGGTCCGTGTGGTCGATGCCGACGGCGCGCAGCCGAATATTCCCTTCTGGGCGGGCGAGGCCCCGGCGCGCACCGAAGAATTATCGGATGAGGTTTCAGGTCTCCGTGCGGATCTGGAGCCGCTCTTAATCGCAGGGGATGAAGCCGCGACCGTGGCTTTCTTGGAGGAGGAGACGGGCGTCAGTCCGGATGCCGCGGTCCAGATCGCTCGCTATCTCAGCGTCTCGCGCACCGCGCTCGGTGCGCTGCCAACGCGGGAGCGCCTTGTGCTCGAACGCTTCTTCGACGAAGCGGGCGGCATGCAGTTGGTGATTCACTCGCCGCGCGGGGGCCGACTGAATCGGGCGCTGTGTTTGGCGCTGCGAAAAAAGTTCTGCAAGAGCTTTAACTTCGAGCTGCAAGCCGCAGCCAATGATGACGCGATGGTCCTGTCGCTTGGGCCGCACCACAGCTTCCCATTACAGGACGTGCCACACTTTCTATCGACGAAGGGACTCGAGGCCACGCTTCATCAAGCGGTGTTGCCGACGCCGCTCTTCACCGCGCGCTGGCGGTGGAACCTGAATCGTTCGCTTGCCGTCTTGCGCTTTCGCGGTGGCAAGAAGAATCCGGCGGCGATTCAGCGAATGGAATCCGACGATTTGATGGCGGCGGTGTTTCCGCAGGCCGCGGCTTGCCAAGAGAATGTCGCGGGACCCATCGAAATTCCGGATCACCCGTTGGTCAAGCAGACGCTCGATGATTGCATGACGGACGCGATGGACGCGGCGGGGTTGGCGGCGCTCGTTGCCTCGATCGAAGACGGTCGCCTCGAAATCGTGTGCGTGGATACGACAGAGCCCTCGCCGCTGGCGCATGAAATCCTGAACGGGAAGCCCTTTACGTTTCTCGACGATGCTCCGCTGGAAGAACGCCGCACCCGGGCCGTGAAAATGCGGCGTGGGCTGCCCATTGAAGAGCGTGATCTGACCCAGCTTGATGGCGACGCGATTGCGAAGGTGCGATCGGAGGCGGCGCCCACGCCCCGGGATGCCGAGGAACTCCACGATCTCTTGCTCGGGACGGGCGTCTTTCGGGCTGATCCCCGCTGGCGGGAATTCTTTCGCGAACTCGAGGGGATGCGTCGTGCCTTCGAGTATTCGGTTGAGCCTGGAGAGGCGCCATTCTGGACGGCGATCGAAAGGGTGGACTGGGCTTTCGCGGTGCACGGCGAGCTTTGCGTTGCGCAGGCGGCGGCGGCGAACGCCGGCGAGGTGAGAGGCGCGGATCGAGTTTCCGACAGCGATCAATCGGGGATGCCTGCGATCGCGGTCGCGGTGCGGTCGCCAGAAGGGAGTCGGATCGAGGAGGGTGAAGCGATCGCGCATATCTTGCGTGGACACCTCGAAACGACGGGGCCGATTGAGGCGTCTCGACTGGCGGAGCGAATTGGCGTTCGGCCGGGCTTGATCGAAACCGGATTGGCGATGCTCGAATCGGAGGGCTTTGTATTAAGGGGCCGCTTCGACGCTCGGGCGGCCGCGGGGACGGCGCAAGCGAACGAGGAGCAGTTCTGCGCGCGGCGTCTTCTGGCGCGGATTCATTCGGATAGCCAGACGCGTTCGCGCGCGTCCGTCGAGGCCGTCTCCGCACAGGAGTTGATGCGATTCTTGCTTGAGTGGCAACACGTCGCGCCTGGTTCGCAGCTCGAGGGACCGGGGGGTGTCGCCGGCGCCATCGACCAGCTCCAAGGGTTCGACGTCGCCGCGGGCGTGTGGGAGTCGCAGGTGTTGGCGTCGCGCGTGGCGGGCTATCAGCCGGAATGGCTTGATGGGCACTGCTTGTCGGGGGAGGTCGGTTGGTTGCGCTTGTCGCTTCCCAAGACGGATTCGCGGTCGGCGCAGCCGAGTGATGTGCGTGGCGGGCGACTCCGGGATCTCGAAGCCGATGCGGAGCGCGAGCCGGGGGCATCGGTCCCAACGAAGCGGTCTCTCTCGACGTCTCGGACGACACCCCTCTCGCTTGTCTTGCGTGCGGATCGGGATTGGCTGTCGCAGGCGTTACGGCCGGCTGGGGTGGAGTCAGGGGTGAGCGAGAAGACGGGTAAGGGCGATGCTTTCGGGCCCTTGGCTCGTGTGATTGTTCAACTTCTTGAAGAGCGAGGCGCCCTTTTTCATCGTGAATTGGTTGTCGCGACCGGCGCGCGACCCGTCGAAGTGGAGTCCGCGCTCTGGGAATTGGTGGCCCACGGGCGGGTCGGGGCTGACGGCTTTGCCGCGCTTCGGTCGTTGCTCGGCGCGCGCGCGGGATGGGCGAAGTCTAAGGCGGCGGGGCGCGCGCGGCGCGGATTGCGACGCGGTTTGCGCGATGGAGCGACGGGCGGCGCGGAAGGGCGCTGGTCTCTGATTCCAGCCCCCGCGCCGATCGATGATCTCGACTCGCTCGCAGAAGCCGTGGCCGAACAACTCCTGGCGCGTTGGGGCATCGTTTTCCGCGACGTCGTTGCCCGCGAAAACTGGAGCCTGCCCTGGCGTGAAATTGTTTGGGCGCTGCGGCGTCTCGAGGCGCGTGGTTTGGTCCGCGGCGGACGTTTTGTAGCGGGCTTTACCGGCGAGCAATTCGCGCTGCCCGAAGCGCTTGAGACGCTCGCCCGGGTTCAGCGCAGTCCCCGGGACAGCACTCGGGTTGTCCTCTCCGCTTCGGATCCCCTCAACCTTGTTGGGATCCTCACCCCCGGTCCGCGGGTGCCGGCGATCGCCTCAAAGCACATCGCTTTCGTGGACGGGCTGCCGGCTGTTTGTGAGCCGCGGGCGCTTGATGGGCCGCCGGTGCTGCTCAATCGCTGATGACGATGAGGATCGGTAGGGTCACGATCTGAAAGGGGAGGACGGCGATGTCGACGGCGATGGTGACGGGAAGGACTGGGTAGACCCACCACTCAAGCGAACGTTGATAGAGCGCGCCCGGATAGAAACGTCCCGGGCAGCCTTCCGAATCGGCCCAACAAAAATCCACGACGTGCGGCACGCCGTCGCGCTCGACGATGGAGGCTACGAAGGGACTCGCGTCGCTTGCCGGCAGCGCTGCGTTAATTGCCTCTGCGCATCGATCGCCCGAGAGTCTGCGAATGGAGAGATGCTCGACGGGGATCGCGGGTTGCTGCGTGAGATCGGCAAGCGAAACGACGGCCGTGCGTGTGACGCGAGTTTCCGTCCCGTCGACTTCCGGATCCACCCTTTTCGTGATTCGGGCGGTGTACTCGAAGCAGGCAACGTCGCCTTGCTGGGCGATGCGGTCGAAGGCGACGATGGATTCGTGTTGCTGGCCGACGGTCATGAGATGGCTCGTCCAGCAGCCTGGGAGAAAGAGCAGCGCCGAAGAGAGCCCGATGAGCCGGCGGAGGCGGGGGGCTTGGTTGCCGACTGAGTTTTCGAGCGCTGGAGGGATGGCGCCGCCGGGTCGAGTGCCCGGGACATGTGCCCGTCGCCGTTCGGAACGGCCCGCCGACCTAATAGAGATAGCCATCGTACACTCGATACACGCTGGCGGCGCCGCCTGCAAAATAGTCGGTTTTGTCATAGCGGAACGTGGCTGAGCCACGGTCGAAGACGAGCTTCCGGCGGGCCGTGGATTGATTCGGGTCGTAGAGCGTGAAGGTGATCTCGGCGGCGTTCTCTTCATAGTCGAGGAGAAGCAAGGTGTGATTAATCTGGATGTCCGGGAAGGTCACGACGTGGACCAGTGGCAGATGGCCGTGAGCAAGATCCGCGATTAGATCCTCAGTCGTTCCTCGCTGATGGCTCGCACTAAAGGGAAAGATCATGCGCCAGTTGCCACGCTGCCAATAGCCGACCCAGCGGCCTGAAAGTTCGTCCTTGAGCAGTTGCTCGTGGGCCAAGCTGAATTCGCGCAGATCGGCGAAGCCGGGGATGACGATGGGATCCGGGCTCATGCCCTGGTTGCGGGGATTTCGGTCGATGACATCGCGGATCCGTATTCGAACCGTCTCGGCCGGTTCTTCCGGGAGACTCGGGTCGAAGACGGCTTCGTAGAAAAACTGACGAACCGTGCGCGCCATGATCGTGCAGCGTTGACCGTGATCGACGTTCTCGAGACGGCTCTTCATGACGCGAACTTCGCGGCCGGGCCCGAACTCGTAGAGCCACATGTTGTTATTCGTGTACCCGTAGGTATCGCGTGAGAAATCAAAGGCACGCGCGGTCGGGGCCGCCATCGACCCCGGCAGTGTCCGTGCCCTGCACCCGAGAGGGATGAGGGCGAGCGCGAGGAGGGCGACGGCTGCAAAGGTCTCGAAGGTCGCACGTTGGGCACGTCGGGCGTGGGGCGAACTCATTTCGAGTCGCTCCGCTGAAGTCCCCGTGTTTCGAGACCTTGCCAAACAAGGATCCCTGGAACGCTCATCGCGATTTCTCTTCCACGTTTCACGAGCGCGGCCGCCAGCATTGCCTCGGAACTGATTCCGAGGCTCGCTCCGAGGAGAAGTAAGGCGCCTTCTTGAACGCCAATCCCACCTGGAATGAACCAGAAGGCGGTTCGGACGACGGAGACGAGGGCATCGAGCATCAGCGCTTCGGCGAAGCTGACGGGTTCCCCGACGAGATGGAGGATGATCGTGATTTCGAAGGCGCCGGTCACCCAACCGAGGAGTCGCCAAACGATGGCGGCCAAGACGCCAGACTGTCGTGCGACGATTTTGGCGATCTCGGCGTCGACTTCGACCAGTGCGTCTGCGAGCCACTTCGCACCTTCGGCATCCAGCGAACCTTTGAGCTGACCGGCGAATCGCCCGAGCGCGCCGCCCCGAAGCGCAAGCCAGAAGCCGGCGGCGGCGGCGAGCAGGGCGATGCTGCCCAGCGCGATCGATCGAAGCATCGACGCATCTGGATTCGCCGTCGAGATGAAGAGTGAAACGCCAAGCCCGAGGAAGAGGAGCTGTGACACGAGTGCGACGGCCGCGTCGACGATCACACTCGCGGCAGATTCCGAAGCGGGCAATCCGAGGACGCACGCTACGCGCACACGCGCGATTTCGCCGCTGACCGATGCGAACGGAAAAAGCGTCGAGACCGACTCACCGATCCATCTCTGGAGCGTTGCGGCCGCGATCGTCGCGCGCTGTTCCGCTGCGAGGAGCATGCGCCAGGAGTTGGCATCGACACAAAGGATCAATACCCGAACGGCGAGGATTGCTAAAAATCCAAAACCTAACATCTGAACGATTCTCAGGACTTCGCCGAAATCGATCCAGTAGGCGACGGCCACAGCGAAAAGGACGTTGGCGATCCACGACACAACAATGAATTTACGCATCGAGTTTCGCCTGAAGCTCGGGCCCCGGTCCGGTCGTCGCCATGGCCGCGATTGCATCGCAGACCTGCCCTGGTTTGCAGCGGTCGATGCGGGGGTGAAAGGGGATGTATTGAAAACGCTGGTAGAAGAGGCGGCCCGGATGAGGCGGCGCCGTGTAGTCGTGCGCCCGGAACCGACGAAAGGCTTCCCGCTCGACTCGGACGTAGCCCAGGTTCCTCGCTTCCGAAGCGTAGGTTGTGAGGAGGTCGCGTTTGCGGGTTTGCTCGGCAGGAGTCAACGCGATCTCGCCCATGCCGTCGTCGGGTCCGATGAAACTTTGACTGTGCACGCGCGACCCGGCGAAATTGTATTCCGCGAATTCCCAGACCGGCGCAAACGAAGCAAGCTTTGAGGCCAGGAAATTTGTGACATCGTGATCTTGGTGCCCGCCTTCGTAGGTCGGCGCCCAAATTCGATCGACCGCATGCTGCGCGCAGAGATCACCGAGCCAGGTCAGCGTCCCCCGCAGATGTTGTTTGAGTTCGCGAGCGGGAACCGGCTGACGTCCGGCGATCTCGATTCCCAGTGTTTGCGCGACGCTTTTTGCCTCGGACCAGCGCTTCTCGACAGCGTGTGTCGTCGCCTCTTCGCCGCCGAACCAATTCCCTGCGCCGGCGGGTACGCCCGTCGTGAGGTAGGCCGCGAAGACGTGTCCACCGCGTTCTCGCTGCTTTTCGATTGCCGCGGCTGCGCCGACAACTTCATCGTCTGGATGGGGAACGAGGATCAAGACGCGTTCGCCAAACTGCTCCGCCACCGAATCGTCTTGGGTCATGTCTGTCCCGCGCTAACGACCCATGCTCGGGTGGCGTAGTGCACGACGCCACCCCGGGACTAAATCGTTCACGAGCACTTCGTGCCAAGACGGCTGTGTGCGTTCGGAGAGGGTACTCGCTCGCGCCCCCATGCTTTTTGCGAAGGCTGTGTCGTTCACCAGCGTCTCGATCGCATCTGCCCATTCGTTCGGGGCTTGGGATTTGATCTTGATGCCGTCGACGCCATTTTCCTCGATCAGCATGTTCCCGACATGAGAGGTTGTGAGTACGGGAAGGCCGCAGGCGCGCGCTTCGATGACGGCGTTGGCGGCGGTCTCGATTCGCGATGGAAAAACGAAGGCGTCGGAGGAGGCGAGGATCCAACCGAGATCATTCTGCTCAACGAAACCTGGGAGAATTGCCGCGTCTCCGAGCAGCGCTCGAATCCGATCCGAATCCTGCCCGAGGCCCGCGCCGAAGAACTTGATCTTGCGGCCACGATCCAAAAGGAGGCGTGCCGCCTCTGCAGCGACCATGACTTCCTTGCCGAGGTCGATTCGGCCCGCGAATGCCAACACGAAGTCATCGGGTTCGATTCCGAAAGTCGATTCGAGCGCCGGGCGGTCGCGTCGGTTGGCCGAGAAGAGTTGACGGTCGATGC
>JAVJHY010695098.1:0-17648 GCA_035593235.1 Phascolosoma agassizii | reverse complement strand
CCGCCACACAAACCGATTCTAGGGGAGCCGTGGATACTGGCTCCGAGTCGCCAAAGATTTGGTTCATCGTGGAGACTGGACGTAGGCGGTGCGATATCTGGCCGCCCAGTCGCCGAGGCAATACAAGACAGGACTGTGCTGACATAGCTGTCCGGCCCAGCATTCAAGTGGAATACCCGGCCTTCATCGTCATCGCCGATGGTCAGATCGCATTGGCCAAGGGGCGCAGCCTCATGGCGAAATCGCGTTTCGGAATCTTGCGGCCCTTGGCTACAAGATGGTCGTCAGTGTTGATGGCGCGCGACCGGAAGTGGCCCTCGCCGCCAAGTACGGCCTTCGCTATGTGCATACGCCCATTGGGTACGACGGCGTGCCTCGTAAGCAAGCGCTGCGCATGATCAAGGCCGTGCAGCTCTCAAAAGGTCCTGTCTACTTCCATTGCCATGACGGAAAACACCGTGGACCAGCCGGTGCGATGATGGCGTGCATGGCCCTCGAAGGTGTCAAGGCCGACGAAGCAAAGGAACGTCTTCGTGTGAGTGGTACCAGCCCGAAGTACACGGGTCTCTACCGCGACGTGAAGGACTTCAAGGCTCCGAGTGCGAAGGACTTGGCGGCGATCACAGAAAAGGATCTTCCAAGCGTCGTCGCACCTCAAGGCGTTCAGGCCACCATGGTCGGTGTATCCATGCGTTACGAATACCTCAATGAGTCGGGCGAAAAGAAGTGGTCGACGTTGCCCGAACACCCTGACGTAAGTCCTCCCCATGAGGCGCGCATGCTCTGGGAGCTCTATCGCGAAATGGGGCGACTTGAAGGCGTCAAGAAGAAGCCCGAGAATTACCGTACGTTCCTTGCCCAGAGTGAAGAGCACGCCGTGGCGCTTGAGAAGGCACTTCGCGCCAATGACAAAGATGCGGCAGGAAAGCACTTCAAGGTCATCAAGAAGCTCTGCAACGATTGCCACACGGCCTACAGGAATTAGGTCTCGGGCGAGCAAACTCGCCCATCAAGGCCAACGCGCACCCGTAGAATGCGACTTCCGCTTGGAGGTCCTATGCAACACGCATCGTGGTGCCGCACACTATTGCTTTCGCTTGCGATCATGCTTGGTGTGCCTTCGCCATGTCAGGCCGAAGATGCCGCACCCGCCATCGATCCTGATCTGATTGCTTGGGCTGAAAAAACTGTAGAGGCTCGCTCAAAGGTTGCTCCCAAGGCCTCGGAGTTGGATGGGGGCGTGGGTTGGCTCAACGTTTCAAAGCCCTTGCGCCTGGGTGAGGAACTTCGCGGCAAGGTGGTGATTCTCGACTTCTGGTGCTATTGCTGCATCAACTGCATTCACGTATTGCCTGACCTTGAGTACCTAGAAAAGAAGTACGCCGGGGAGGCCTTCGCCGTCGTTGGTGTGCATAGCGCAAAGTTTGAGCATGAGAAAGACGACGCGGCTATCCGAGATGCGATTCGGCGTTACGAGATTCATCACCCCGTTGTCAACGACGCCAACTTCAAGATATGGCGTGCGTACGGAGCAAACTCGTGGCCTAGCTTTGCGGTCATTACCCCTGACGGAAAGCTGCTTGGCATGCTCCCTGGCGAAGGGAATCTAGCCGAACTTGATGCCCTGACCCATGTCTTGCTGAAGCGATTCAAAGCCAAGGGAGACATGAACACCAAGCCTCTACCGATTCGGCTTGAGCGCGATCAGCAGACATCCACGGCACTTTCCTATCCTGGCAAGGTATGTGTGGACGAGGCCCGCGGTAGCTTGTTCATCGCTGATACGAATCACCACCGCGTCGTCGAGGTCGCCCTCAAAGATGGTCAGTTTCGACGGGCCTGGGGCGACGGAACGCGGGGTCGGCGTGACGGGCCTTTGGTTGCTCCCGGTACCAAGGCTGTCGCTCGTTTCTTTCGTCCGCAAGGGTTGACTCGCGTGGGTGAACATGATTTGTACGTGTGCGATACAGAGAATCATCTACTGCGCAAGATCGACTTACAGACGGGGACTGTTGCCACCGTTGCGGGTACCGGGAAGCAAGGCCGTGCACGCACCGACACGGGTGCAGGGCTCAAGACCGCGCTATCCAATCCATGGGATGTGCTCAATGTGAAGGGCGTCGGCTTGGTCATAGCAATGGCCGGTACCCATCAACTATGGCGCTACAACATCAAAACGGGCACGGTGGGGGTGTGGGCAGGCACGGGGCATGAGCAGCGGCTTGATGCGGATGTCCTCAATGAATCGGCCTTTGCCCAACCTTCCGGGCTGGCGTCCGACGGCACGTCACTCTTTGTAGCGGATAGCGAGTCGAGCAGCATCGTTCGTATTGGGCTTCCCAACGGGCCGGTTGAGACTTGGGCTGGCGCGTCCAAGGCACCACGAGATCTGTTTCACTTTGGCAACGAAGACGGCAAGGGGCTGGGGCGACGCTTCCAGCATTGTTTGGGCGTGACGTTTTTTGGCGACGCGCTGTACGTTGCCGACTCCTACAACCACCGCATCAAGCGAGTGGGTCTTCGTGGAGACGCAGCACAAGTCGTATCCTCGGTTTGGGGAGGCCGCGCGGCCGGATACCGAGATACTTCCAGCGTGGAACGTGCCAAAGACGGAGCCCATACAAAGGACGTGAAACGCGCTCGCGAGCCTGCGCTCTTTGACGATCCTGGCGGAATCGACTCAGACAGCAAGCGTCTTTATGTGGCCGACACCAACAATCACGCCATTCGAGTGCTTGACCCCAAGTCAGGCGTCGTGTCCACCATGAAACTTCGCGGTGTCCCCATTCCCATGGCTGCAGTTGCGTCACCCACCACGTCGACCAGCCCTTGGCCGCACGTACCAGATGTTGAACGCGTGTTCCTGAAGCCCATCCACGTGGCCGCAGAGCAACCTTGGGTCCTTGATCTGACAGCCCAGCTACCTCCTGGGTGGAAGTTGACCCCTGGTACCCCGGCAAGGGTTCGTGCTACCGGCATCGGTGACAAACCGATCGCGGCCCCCTTGGTGAACGGCCGAGCCACGCTCGCGCTTCCCAAACTTGGCGAGGGCGAGCACAAGGTGATGGTCCAGTGGGTCTACTACTTGTGCACCGATGGCGCACATGGGGGCATGTGTCGACTCCGAGCGGTCGACATGCCCCTTACGGTCGTGGCAAAGGATGGTCTAGCTGCAAAGGTGTCTCTCACCGATTCGGCGCCTGCCAAGTAGCGCGTCGATTTCGTAGTCCGTCGATTCTGCGGCACGGTGACCCAGGGCCCCCTTGACGGCATCCTCGAGCAACGGATCATGCACGTATGACGGTTTTCGACCAGCGCCAGCGTCCTCTGCGTGACTTGCGCATTTCCGTCACGGACCGTTGCAATTTTCGCTGCGCGTATTGCATGCCTAAATCCGTGTTTGGCAGCGAGTTCGAATTCATGAAGCGTGACCAACTCCTGAAGTTTGGCGAGATTGGCACCATCGTAAAAGCTGCCGTACCCCTTGGTGTGCGAAAGGTGCGTCTTACGGGCGGGGAACCTCTTCTCCGCAAAGAGATCGAATGGCTCATACAAGGGTTGCGCGCGATTGACGGCATCGAGGACATCGCCCTCACCACCAACGGATCGGCCTTGGTGGCAAAGGCAGTCGACTTGGCGGCAGCGGGTCTTGATCGGGTCACGGTGAGCCTTGATTCGCTCGACGACAACACGTTCCGTTCCATGAACGACATGGACTTTCCCGTGGCTCGTGTACTCGAGGGTATCGACGCGGCGATCGCGGCGGGCCTTTCCCCCGTCAAGGTCAACATGGTTGTGAAGCGCGGCGTCAACGATCAAGACGTTGTTGCGATGGCGGAGTACTTTCGAGGCAGGCCTGTCATTCTTCGCTTTATCGAGTTCATGGACGTGGGTTCAAGCAATGGATGGCGACTTGAAGACGTCGTGCCGGCCGGTGAAATTTTTCAGCAACTTGCGAAGGTCATGCCGCTTGAGCCCGTCGCGGCCAACTACGAGGGCGAAGTCGCTCGGCGGTGGCGAACGGACAATGGCGATGCCGAGTTTGGCTTTATCTCGTCGGTCTCCAAGCCGTTTTGTTCCACGTGTCACCGAGCGCGGCTCTCGGCCGACGGCAAACTCTTTACCTGCCTCTTTGCCAACGAAGGGCACGACCTTAGGCATTTGATCAGGGAAAACGACGCGTCGGCGGAAGACGTGAGGGCGGCGCTTGCTTCCATCTGGGCCGCCCGGGACGACCGTTACTCCGAAATCCGATCCAGCGAAACCCGAGACTTGCCGAAGGTCGAGATGAGTTACATCGGGGGTTGAAGATTTCCGATAAAGCTCATAGGGCAGGGCGATAACGCGCACACGGTTGCCGCAACGTGCGAGGGTTTTCGCCCCGTCCCTTTCGCTCCATCTCTTCTTGGATGAACCCCCTTCACGTGATCGGAACGCACTTAAGCAATTACAAGATTCTTCGCAAACTGGGCGAAGGTGCCATGGGGACGGTGTACCTCGCGGCATTGATCGAGCCTTCCGTGGGTCTCGAGGCAGATCAGCATGTTGCCATCAAGATCGTCCAGCCGAATCTATTGGCTTCCCCCAACAACTTCAAGCGGTTCATGCGCGAAGCTCGTATTGGCCAAGGCATCCGGCATGAAAACGTGGTGCGAACGATGGATTGCGATACGACGATTGTTGAAGGACATCAGCATCACTATCTGGTGATGGAATATGTGGAGGGACAGACGCTCCGGTCCCTTCAGCAAGAACTCCCTCGTGTTCCAGAAGAGCTATGCCGTCATATTGCTATTGAGGTTGCGAAAGGGCTCACGGCCATTCATGCCACCGGTGCGGTTCATCGCGATATCAAGCCCGACAACGTGTTGATTACCAAGGATCATGTCGTCAAGATCATGGACCTTGGCGTGGCCCATCTTCAAGACGAAGTGCAGAAGTTGAGTCAAACGGGTGTGTTCATTGGGTCGATGGAGTACGCATCGCCCGAACAGTTTTCGTCCAATCAAGGCGCATTCGATGGACGCGCAGATTTGTACGCGCTTGGCGTTGTGCTTTATGAACTCTCTACGGGTCGGCATCCCTATCGCGTGGATGAACTACAGAAACTTCTGCGCTGCATTCTTGAGCAAGTGCCACGAAAGGTGGGGGAACTTAACCCGCAGTTGTCTCCCTTCTTCGAAGAGGTCATTCATACTCTCATGGCGAAGGATCGCGGTGAACGCTTTGACTCGGCCACCCAGCTCGTTCGCTCCCTCGAAGAGGGCGAGGTGTCTCCCTGGTGGCAACAGCGGGCACGCGGCATGCGCGCACAAACGCGTCGCCCGCTTAGGCGCATTTCCGTACCTCGTGAAACGGCCCTGTTCGGTCGTGACCTCGAGCTTGCCAAACTTCATGCCGCCTACGACGCGTCGAAACAAGGGAAAGGGAATGTCGTTCTCCTTGAAGGCGAGGCGGGGGTGGGGAAGACCCGCGTCGTGGACGAGTTCGTGAGACAGCTTCTTGCGCAGGGCGAAGATCTAAACTTTGCGTTTGGATCGTATCCACCCGGCCATGCAGCCACCGCGACGACGGCGTTCTCCGATGCGCTACGGGAGCAGTTTGGGGCCGAGGATCTCGTCGAGGCGCTTGCCACCTGTTTGGGGACTTCCCCGGGACTTATGGAGGCGTTCGCTGCGGTGCTGCGAGGCGAACCCCCCTCGCCTGGGGCGACGCCACTACCCAAGGAGTCATTGCAAACGCTGTTTGTGCAAGCGACCCGAGCACTCGCGGCCGAGCGTCCAACGATCCTGCTTATTGACGATCTTCACTTCGCCCCCGACGAGGGGCGCGCGCTCTTTGCTTCCCTCTCCATGGCCGTTGCGAATCACAGCATCTTACTGATCGGTACGTTTCGACCCGGCTTGTCCGAGGATTGGGTCAGTGGCCTATCTCGACTCGGCCACGTAAGCCACCGCGTGCTACCACGTCTTGGCAGCAAAGACCTGTTCCACTTGCTTCAGGATTCATTCGGTTCCGAACAACTCGCATTGGAGTTGGCCGGGAAGATCGCGCTGAAATGCGACGGCAATCCATTCTTCGCCTTCGAGATCATTCGGGGGCTTCGCCAAGGTCAGTTCATCGTTCAACAACACGACGGCACCTGGGCAACGACACGCGCCATTGAGAACATTGAAGTGCCGTCGTCCATCTCGGATCTGGTCCATGCCCGTCTTCGAGATCTTGATGATCGCGGGCGCGAGCTGCTCGAAGTGGCATCGTGTTCGGGGTATGAGTTCGATCCAGGACTCGTCGCCGACGTCGTTGGCATGCGGCGCTTGCCCGCACTTCGTGCGTTGGCCCGAATCGAACAGGTGCATCGTTTGATTCGTTCAACAGGGCGAACCTATACGTTCGATCATCATCAGGTACAGGAGACTCTCTATGCCGGTCTTCACGAGCAGTTGCGTGAAGAACTTCATGCGGCCATCGCTGAAACCATGGAGGCTCGCGCGGGGGCAGCCCGAAAAGAGATCGCTGATGTCCATGGCGCAACATGCGTCGAGCTCTGCGAGCAGTGGATCAAAGGTGCGCGCAAAGACCGCGCGGTTCGCTATCTTCGTAAAGCGCTACGTCACCTGTCTGAGAGCTATCTACGAGACCGCGTTGTCGTACTCGCCGAGACCATGTTGGCCGAGCCCCAGTTGATCGTTGAACGTGAGCGATCGAAGGTGTTGTTCCAGTTGGCCGATGCGCTTCAAGAATCCGACGCACATGAACGCGAGCGAAGCGCCATGCTAGAAATTGTGGACATCGCTGTGCACCTACAGGATGAGGTCTTGCGCGGGCGTGCGCTCAATGCCCTTGGGCGAACATGTCTTCGGATGGGCGCGTTGGATGAAGCGCAAGAACACTTTCAAGCGTCAAGCGATATCTTCACGCGCGCAGACAGTCGCTTGGATTGGGCTCGATCCAACCGGAACTTGGGAATCGTGTTTCACGTGCGCGGAGAAACGGAGAAAGCGGCAGCGTTCTTTGTTCGTTCGCTTGAGGCCTTCCAGGCGTCGGACGATCGAGAGGCCGAGTTGCGCGCCATGCTTAGTGTGGGACTTGTCTGGACCAATCTGGGCAAGCTGGACGAGGCGCGCGAATGCCTTGAACGATGCGTGCGCATGGCATCGGACTTAGTGATTCGCGACGTAGAAGCATCTGCACACATTGGTCTGGGGAATCTTCACAACACGTTGGGCGACATGGGCAGCGCCTTATCGCATCATGAGCAAGCGCAGGTCATTTTTCGCGAAACGAGGGCTCGTCATAGTGAAGCCACGGTGACGATGAACATTGGGAACGTGTATCGCAATGCGGGGCGATTGAAACAAGCGGTGCGGTGCGGCGATCGTGCTCTCGAAATCTATAGAGAACTGGGCGATGCCATGGGGGAAGCAGGAGCCCTCGTCAACAGAGGCATCACGCTTTGTGCTCTTGGGCAACGTCAAGAGGCCCATGGGATGTTGTCGTTGTGTCTTGAAATGGCCAGGGAGCTCGGGTCGCTCTACGTCGAGGGATACGCCCTGGCCGCGTTGGGATTGGTTGCCGAGCAGGAGGGAGATAACGACCGAGCCCTCGCGTTGATGGATCGGTCGTTGACCATGAGGCGCGCTATGGGGCATGTCGCCGGCGTCAATGAGTCGTTGATGTGGCGTGCGGGGCTGCTTATGCGCGCCCAACGCAATGACGAAGCCAAAGAAAACTTGCAAGAGGCCCTCAAGTATTTTCGAGCCCACGATGTGTCCGGCGGAATTGCGCATGTGCTTGCGCGGCTGGCGTACTTGGAAAAGAGCAGCGCCCATGAAGCCAAGTCGTTGCTTTCAACGACCCGCGCCAGTGTTCATGCGCTCCCCGCTGCATATTGGATTTGGCGGACGACAGGAGAAGACGAGTACTTGGAGGACGCGAGGCAAACGCTTGACGACCTCGTAGAGCACGCGCCTGCCGATGTTCAGCAGTCGATGGTGGAACATCACCCTCTCTACCAAAACGTCATCGCGGCCTGCAAGCAACGCGGCATATAGCATTCGTTCCTAGCATCGCTCACTTGGGGACAATCCACTCAAGCTCTGCTCGGCGAACATCCATACGGATCGCGGCATTCGGATGATCGCGTTGCCTAAACAATCGAGCTATGCCCGTTCGGTTGCGGACAACCGCCTTGAGCGCACCTATGGCTGCGTGCGCGAGTGTGTGATCCGGAGACTCGAGTACTGAGAACAGCACCTCAATCGCTCGGGACTTGTAGGTGTCGTTGTACGAGAGCGCTTCTGCCGCGTGGTAACGAACGGTCAAATCGGCGTCGGCAAGCAACGCCGCCATGCTCGCGCCAATGGAATGGTTGCCCGGTCTCATCGCTGCTCGACGAAGCATTGAAATGGCTTTGACTCGAATCCCGCGATCGTACGTCCGAGTGAGGGCGCGTTTGAGCGAAGGGACACCCATCTTTGAGTAGAGGATCTTCCTCGCGAGCGCTTGATCTGCTTTGCTCCCCTTGAGCCACTCAAGGATGCCATCTAATTGACTCCCCAGCATGCTCCGGATCGCGTCAGCGGCATCGTCTGTGAGCCCACCATCGTCGTGGCGCTCATTGGCAGCCCGTACGTCGTCAAGCAAGGATGCCGTAGTGGCGCCCCGCGAGAACACCACTTGGAGTGATAGCTTGGCCGTCTCAAGCCGCTGGCTGCGTAGGCCTTCAGAAACAATGGGCAGTATTCTTTCGTTTGGCTCCGCCTTCAATAAAGCTGCAGCGATGAGTCGGATATCGATGTTGTTGTCATCGAGTGCGGTTCGTGCGATGGCGAGGTGTTGTGAGTGACGCGGATGTCGTTGCATCTTGAGCGCCAAGAACGCGAGGCGTCGAACGCGCATCCGCTTGTCTTGCAGGGCATGCCTCAGCATCTCTGGGTGAGCTCTGCTCATTCTCGCAACGACGTACGGCGATACGTCGACCTGGGCCGCAGCTTCGATCAATCGGGGAAGGGCCAGGGCTTCATTGACGCCCATCACCTCAAGCGCATCTGCCGCAGCTTCTCGGATCGTTTTGTTCTCGGATCGCAACCAATCGAACATCGTTGCCATGTGGGTCTTGCTTTGTGGCTCGTTGAGTGCAATGGCCCACGATGCAGCCGCTCGTATCTCAATCTCGTTGGAGCGAAGGGCCTCTTGCAAGTGTGGCCTGGCCGCCTTGCCTCCATGCAGAAGGGCATAGATGCAGTTCCTCGCGACGGAGACGCGTCGTGACTTGAGGGCACGTCCGAGGGCATCGATCACGTCGCCGGTGACGTGGTGCTCGTATCCCTCACCCGTTGCATTGGCCACCTGCGCCACGATCTCATCGGTTGCGCGATCCAGAATGGGTGGCAGCGCTTTGCCAAGATCCAAATCATGAAGTCTCGTTGTCCACGCAGACACGAGGCGCAGCCGCGGATCTTCCTCTGGAAGCGTCCACCATTTGGTCTCCTCGAATCCGCTTACATCCATCGTGGTTTTCTCGACAACAAGCGGAATCGCGGCCTCGCCCACCTGAAGCACCACGTTATCGAATGCGTGCGAGACCCTTGCCTCATGCCCATCGGCCTGTTCTCGGCGAGAAGGATCTTGTTTCCACGCGGGCGACGTTCGGTGAAGCATCCAATGGGTCGCTAGCCTCAACATGGGTAGCGTGGCAATGTCGCTAGATGCCTGAAGCAGAGACGCATATACGACTTCGTCGTGAGGGTATGTGCGCAATATCGCGACGATGGTGCTTACGTCCTCGTCTCGAAGCCTACCATACAAGTTGACCACTAGATGCAGGGCCCGAAGTCGATCCTCACGTGATGTCGATCCCGCTTGAGTGAGTACACGCGGTATCTCGCACTCAAGCACGGGCATGTAGGAACTCAAGTTCATTACGAGCGCGTCTCTCAGGTGGGAATGCAATGGGGTGCCATGCACCTTGCCAAGGAGAAGCACGTTCAGAATGTCTGACGGACGAAACGAACCCGCAGCGAGTCCTTCGCGAGCGTGCGTAAGTCCCTTTACCTGATCCTCGTGTGCGTTGCTCGAGAGTAGCCGCAGCGTTTCGTCGAGTGAGTGGCGCATGCGCGTGGCGTTTGACGGATGGTTCGACCCTGCGAGCTGGGGCGCCGTTTGGCTTCCGGAGTTCGATGCACGCGACCGCGTATGTACATTCTCCTCTTCTCGATCGAAGCGGGTGCTCAGTGCCCACCACAAAAATCCCGCAGCAAGTAGGAGCGCAACCAATCGAACCATACGTCAATCCTACGCGCTCTTGCGCCGGGGTGATCTCTCGGAATAGACCGAACAGTGCGTGCTACAATACGTTTGAAATGAAACGAACGCACGCCCCCATCAGGAACCGAGGGTTCTTTGGGATTGGCGCTACGAAGCCTTCACCGCGCGCATGGCAGCCCCACGTGAACCATGTTGACGCGCCGGAAGAGCCCGTCCCCGAGAAGTATCGCTCGCTTCGAATTCGGAAGACGAAGATGAGCAAGGTGTCGAAGACCCCGCTTTATGAGGCCCTGCCCGTGGCGTTTGTTCTTGTAGCGTTTGTGGTTTGCGCAATTGCGTTGATCTATCGGATCGCCTCGCTAGGGAATTGAGACTGGCTGTTGGAGTTGTGCGAGCAAGAAGACGGCGTCTCACAAACCCTCACCTGCCACAGCAAAACGTGATCCTCGTGCTTTGGCGGGTTTGCGCCCAGGTGTGGCTAGCGCGTAGGGGGCGCTGCTCGCGTGATACAATGAGCTTAAGATGGATCGAAATCGCTCCCCCGCCAGCAACAGAGGGTTCTTTGGGATTGGCGCTACGAGGCCCTCACCGCGCGCATGGCGTCAGCAAGTGACCCATGTAGACGCGCCGGAAGAGCCTGTCCCCGAGAGATTTCGCTCGCTTCGTATTCGTAAGACGAAGAAGAGCAAGATGTCAAGAACGCCGATTTTGTATCTTGCAATCCCCATCGCCCTCATCGCAGTGCCATTTCTGCTATGCATCGCAACGATGGTGTTTGGATCCTGAAGGCGTGAACGCAGTGCTTCTCAGTTTCATGTTTACTGTCTCCTGGCTCGATGGATGTGCAAGGCCGGGCGTCCCACGGTCAGCATCTGACGCGGAACTGCCGCAATTGGGGTCATCCCGTGGCTAAAGTGCGTGCCGATCACCGCTACCAGAATCACACTTCAGGCTACAACCCTGTTGGAACGAAACGTTCGCTACCTACATGGCGTCAGCGCGTGTCCAGCGTCGCCGCCCCGGAACAGCCCGTCCCCGAGAGATTTCGCACCCTTCGCATTCGCAAGACGAAGAAGAGCAAGATGTCGAGAACCCCTCTATACGTAGCGCTTCCCGTTGCGCTCGTTTCCATCTTGTTCGTTGGGTACCTCCTGTACCGCGTACTCGAGATCTGAATCGCTGGGCACGTGTTGTAGGTCTATTGAACGTCACTTCATTCAGTTGTTTCGTCATGCACATTCGATTCTGAGCATTGGCTTTGGCGTAGATGAGTGTCTTGCCTGTTTTTTTGGATCGGGCGTGGGTGCACAAGCGTTCCCTAAGCCCCCGTGCGCATGGTCGCCTCCGTCAGTTCGACAGGAGACCTATGATGCGAAAGCAATTCCAACTATGTGCCGTCATTGTGGCGGCCTTGGCTATGTGTACTCTCGGCGCGTGCAAGAAGAAGGGTGGAAAGAAGCCACCCAAGAACCACGAGGTTGTTCTTCCCTTCGCGCCATCCAACTTTGCCGGTGATCCCATCGACAATGAGTATTATCCGCTGAGGCCCGGCTGGCGTTGGGTCTTTGAAAAGGACACCGACGAGGGCTTAGAGCGCGTCGATGTTCTCGTAACCACCGACACCAAGACCATCCTCGGTATCTTGTGTGTTGTTGTGCGCGATATTGTCACCCTTGATGGCGAGGTGATTGAAGACACGCTGGATTGGTTCGCTCAAGACGTATCAGGCAATGTCTGGTACATGGGCGAGGACGCCAAGGACTACGAAGATGGTGTTTTGGTGAGCACCGAAGGGTCTTGGGAGGCGGGTGTCGACGGGGCGAAAGCGGGCGTCATCATGCTGGCCGATCCCCATATAGGTCAAACGTACTTCCAGGAGTTCTACGCGGGTGTAGCGGAGGATCGTGGCGAGATTCTGGCCAAGAACCAGGGCGTAACCACGCCGCTGCGCACGTTTACCGGGTGCCTCCAGACAAAGGACGATACACCGCTTGAGCCCGACACTTTTGAGCACAAGTACTACGCCCCGGGCATTGGAATCGTGCTCGAGGTCGATGACGAGGGCGAGCGTTTGGATCTCATTGAGCTTCACTACAATCCTCCCTTTGATCCCGCCGACTTTGCGAGTCCCGGCACAAACAACTTCATGCCCTTAGTCGTTGGCAACGTACGCACGTCGGAGATTGATACCGATGAAGGTGTTGAGGAAGTCCGCGTAGAGGTCACAGCCAATACCAAGTTCATTCTTGGGGTAACGTGCTTCGTTGTGAACGACGTGGTTCGGCTCGATGGTGAACTCGTCGAAGACACCGATGATTGGTTCGCGGTCGATCGCCACGGCAACGTTTGGTACATGGGCGAAGCGTCCGAAGACTACGAAGACGGTGTCCTTGTAAGTACCGAGGGTTCGTGGGAAGCCGGCGTCGACGATGCAGAAGCTGGCGTGCTCATGTTTGCCAATCCCATCTTGGGCGTTACGTACCGTCAGGAGTACTACGAAGGGGAGGCTGAGGACATGGCCACCATCGTTGAGCTTGGTGCCAACGAGACAGTCCCCTATGGATCGTTTTCTGGGTGCCTTCGTACGCGCGACTTTACGCCCATTGAACCGGGCCACTTTGAGATCAAGACGTACGCACCGGGTGTAGGGCGGATCCTTGAAGTGAACGAGGATGACGAGCGTACCGAGCTCGTCAGTGTTGAGTAGTTTGGACTACTTCCGGTGGCTCTCGACGCGGCGCGTGAGTGCCAGAGGTCGTCCGTCCAATCGGGTGTCGTTGGCTGCGGTCCGATCGGCGACGGCCTCCTGAATCACGGGAATCGGCATCGCGCCAATGCATCCTCTGGCAGGCGAGCGTGGGAAACCGCGCTCGTCTGCCTTCTTGAGCGGGCTAGAAGCTCGTTGTTTGCCCTACGTGCCTCAGCGTTTCTTGGTTGCAGACGTACAGCCAAGGAAATCCTAAGATAGCGAACCGAGGATAGTGCGGTCTCGTTCATGGTTCGAAGAGGAGCCACCTGGTGAAAGTGCTCGTGGTTGAAGATTCAGAGAGGTTGCGTCGATCACTGCAGCACGGCTTGCGCTGTTCCGGATTCGCCGTCGACGTGTGTGCCGACGGCGAAGAAGGGCTTTCCTTTGCGCGCCATGGAGCCTACGACGTTGTCGTGCTTGACCTCATGTTGCCTCGTTTGAATGGTATGCAGGTGCTCAAGCATCTCCGAGAAGAAGGCAATGGCGTTCACGTCCTCATCCTTTCCGCCAAGGATCAAGTGCAAGAGCGCATCGATGGGCTTCGCTTGGGCGCCGACGATTACCTCACCAAGCCCTTCGACTTTGACGAGCTTGTCGCGCGAATTCAGGCCCTCGTGCGGCGCAAGGTCGGAGAGAAGAACCCCGTTCAAGTGCTTGGCCCGGTTTCGATTGATACCGCACGAAGGCGTGTTTGCTATCGCGATGTCGAACTGCCACTCACGCGCAATGAGTTCATGATTCTCGCCTATCTAGCGCAACGGCGTGGGCGCGTTGTTTCCAAGACCGAGCTGCTAGACCATCTTTACGTGGACGCCGGGCGTGGTTCCAGCAACGCGGTAGAGGTCTTTGTCCATCAGCTTCGAAAGAAAATTGGCGCTGCCGGACCTGAGACGGTGGTGAAGACCGTGCGTGGACATGGGTATCTGGTCGACTAGCGAATCGTTCGGGGTCAGCGTCCCGCTCCCTCGAGATCATAAGGAACCACGTGTCTTCAAAACCACAGCACTCCCTTCGAGTTCGGCTCGCCCTTGTGCTGGGCGTGGGATTGGCCGTTTTGTTGTTGGGCGTAGGATTCGTGTTGGCCAAGCAGCTTCGTCGCCAACTCGCAGCGTCGTTTGACGACACGTTGGCCACGCAAGCGCGTGCGCTAGCGGCTTTGATTGAGCAAGAGCGCGGTCACATTGAGTTTGACTACAGCCCTGGGACATTTCCTGAGTATGTCCGAGACAACGATCCGCACTATTTCCAAGTCAAACTTGGAAACGGCGATGCTCAATTTCGATCCAAGTTTCTGACCCAAGCACTGCCCGCCCATGCTCAAGCGAAGGGCGTTCCGGCGTTTCGAGACACCGTGCTTCCCACGGGGCAAGCGGGAAGGATGGTTCAGCTGACGTTCACGCCCAATCACTCGATCCCCGATTTGGGCGATAAAGATGAAGATTCGACCGGTACGACGGGCACAACGTCGGAAGATGGGTCCCACCCGGTTCCAGACGTCGTGTTGATCGTGGCGCGTGAACGCGAGAGCCTCGATCAGCTTGTGGGTCAGATGATTCGAACGATTGCTTGGATCGGTCTTGTCTCGATGTTGCTGGCAGGCTTGTTGCTCTGGCGTGCGCTCGCCCATGGCTTGCGTCCTCTTGACGACGTCGTGGCACAGGTGAGCAACGTCCGCGCAGATACGCTGGACCTGCCCCTCGACGTGAAAAGCGCGCCACGCGAGCTTGAGCCCGTCGTGGCACAGCTCAATGCCCTGCTCGCGCGTCTAGATGACTCACTGCAACGGGAGCGACGCTTCACGGGCAATGTAGCCCACGAACTTCGGACGCCCATCGCAGAACTTCGAACGCTATCCACGGTGGCGTCTCGTTGGCCACGTGATCAACTGTCGACAGAACGCTTTTATGAAGATGTGCATGCCATCACAGGGAGCATGGAGTCAATGGTGGGAGACTTGCTTCTCTTGGCCCGCTGCCACGCAGGCATGGAAGTTGCGAATGTCGAGCCCATGGCTCTTCGCGATGCGGTGGAAACCACCTGGATCAAAGTTGCCAGTACGCGCGGCGCGGCGGTCTCTCGCCTTCGCCTCGAGATCGATCCCCAACGCCTAGTGGAATGCGATGCGTCCAAATTCGGCATGATCATGGTGAATCTTTTCGACAATGCACTCAGCTATGCTCCCTCGGATGCGCTTGTTCTGTGCACCGCGATCGACGTAGCAGGGACCGTTGCCTTGACAGTGTCCAATCCGGCAGAAGCGTTGTCGGAGACGCAGATTGCGCACATTGAAGAGCCCTTTTCCCGTGGCGATTCGGCTCGTACAGGAGACGAACATGCGGGCCTTGGGCTTTCGCTTGTGTCGTCGTTGGCGCAAATTTTGCGTTTGCGCGTGAACTACAGCCAGACCCCGGATGGAGTATTTACGGCTCGCCTCGGAGGGTTGCGTGTAGCAGACGCACGAGCGGCCGGAGTTTCGTTGCCATCCAAGAAAGTCAGTCCCTAAGCAACCTCTCAGGTTGTCGTGTTGAGCTAAGGCAAAGGGCTCGCCCGTCGCCCCTTCCCGCTAGCAGGGAGGCGCGCCATGGCGATAGCCATAGAGGACGCCATCATGAACTACTTCAAGTCGCTCTGCCTCGTTGTTGCGTTGATGTTGATGCCCGGCTGTGGTTCGGGGGGGCATGCAAACGACGTCGAGCCCATCTTGCGGGTCGCAGACTTTTCGCCGCATGTGACGCATCCCTACTTTCCGGTTGAGCCCGGCATGGTGCGAACTTACCAGGGCACCTATGAAGGCAAGACTCGTGAAGAAGTTGTCCGTACCCTTGAGGATCGACGATTCATCTCAGAGGTCGAGTGCACCGCCGTCCATCAAGAGGTCTTTGTCGATGGGGTTCGATTTGAGATTACCACCGAGTGGTATGCCCAAGACAACGCAGGAAACGTCTGGAAGTTCGGCGAGGAATCATGGGAGTTTGTGGACGGCGACATTCTTCAGTCTGACGATTCTTGGTTGGCAGATGACGAAGGTGCTTCGCCCTGGCGTGCCTTCGTGGCCCATCCTCATGTAGGCCAAGTGCTCGTTGGCTATTCTCCAGAAGGCAATGACGTCTTTGAGGTGTCGTCACTTGACGCGCTTGCGTTGGTTCCGGCAGGAGACTTTAGCGCGTGCTTGGAAATCGTTGAGAATGCCGACGATCCCGAGGACTCCGACATCATTCTTTACGCCCGGGGTGTCGGACGCGTGTCCGAAGTCAATAGCCATGGCGTCGTCGAGCTTGTTGACGTGCGCTTCGAATAAAGAGAATGCTCGAACGGACGCGGCGTTCGAAACAACGTACGTCTGCTGCGATCCACGTTGTCGCCTGTCGATCGAAGTCCCTGCGTATCTAGTTTTCTACGTCTTAAACTCGTAGTACTCGCGGTTGGAAAGGGGCGGCAAAGCGTCTTCACGAATCTGAAGTGTTCGTGCAGCCCAAAGATCTTTGAAGACTCGGTAATGACGCGCGGTGTCGTCGAGGTAGTCCACGCCGCTGCTTCCGCCCGTACCGGTTCGGCGGCCAATGACACGTTCCACCATGCGCGCGTGGCGTTGTCGCCAAATGACGAATACTTGTTCGAACCGCACAATCGCTGCGAGGAGTTCACGAGGCCACGCCAGCAAGGGGAGGCTTCGGTAGCTCTCAATGAACAAGACCGCGGCTCGTACGCGGCGTACGAAGGGGTCTTCGTTGAATAGGTAGGCTTTGGACGAAGCGATTTCAGCGTCGTAGCGTGTTTGAAGAACATGCTCGGCCACTATGCCTGAAGCCAACGCCACGGCTTGCGTTTCCCGGGTGGCTCGCTCAAGCGAATCGGTGTAGTCGCTTAGGAACGCGTTGACCACCGCATCGTCTCCGTCGTCGCCTGCATCCGAAGAGGTCTTGCTGATCAAGGTGATGATGCAACAGATAGTGATGCAGATCAAACAACAGGTGAAAGCCAAGTAGTAAACCTAGAAAGTGGAGAAAATGATCCATCACTAGATGCCGGATTCTATCAACCAGCAAGTTTAGGAGACTTTGTATTCGATGACTTAAACGGAAACGGAATACAAGATCCAGGAGAGCCAGGGATACCAGGAGTAACGGTTAACTTGTTAGATGAGAACGGAGATCCAACAGGCGAAACGACAACCACAGGACCAAACGGTGAGTATGAATTCACAGACTTAGTACCTGATACTTATATCGTAGAATTTGTAGCACCAACAGGAAGTGACTTTAGTCCAGCAAATCAAGGCGGCGATGACACAGAAGATAGTGATGCAAATCCAACTAATGGACAAAGTGGTCCAGTAACTTTAACAAGTGGCGAGACTAACAATGATGTAGATGCAGGATTAATTACTCCAGCAAGTATCGGAGACTTTGTATGGGAAGATTTAGATGCAGATGGAATACAAGATGTGGGTGAGCCAGGAATTCCGGGTGTAGTAGTAAACTTACTAGATGAGAACGGAGATCCAACAGGAGAAACAACAACTACAGGACCAAATGGCGAATATGAATTCACCGATTTAGTACCAGGAACATACATAGTAGAATTTGAAGCACCAACAGGAAGTGACTTCAGTCCAGCTAATCAAGGTGGA
>JAVJHY010694052.1:0-17661 GCA_035593235.1 Phascolosoma agassizii | reverse complement strand
ACATTAAAGCAATAACATTAATCTCCTTTTGACCAAAAGTACTCTCGCCAAATCCCTTAGAAAAAGAAAATCTCAAAAGTCCCTTAAACATTGCAAAAGTTCCAATAATCATTGCAAAAAACATGAAACCTAAAACAACTTTTTCATTTAAAATTAAAGAAGAAACTGTTGTCCCAAAACTTACAAACGCATCGTTAATTGGACTCCCAGAACTTGACCTAGAACAACCAGTCAAAATTCCTAATAAACCAACTAATAAAAAACTACGAAATTTATTATCTAACATACAATTTTTATAAAAAACTCATTTTTAAATCTTTGCTACTACATAACAAAAAGAATTAAAGAAAATATAAAAAATAAACTAAAAATTAATTTAATTTTTTAAATAATTTATCAACTAATTCAATATAAGAAGTACTTGAAGTTAACTGAGCTAAATTCCCTTCAGACTTTTTCTCAACTGAACTACTTAACTCACTAGAAAATCCAATAGTTCCACATTCCAAAATATCATGAGTAGAATTTAATAAAAGCTTATTAATAATACTTGAATACTTATCAGAATCTAAATCATTTAAACAAATCGCAGCTAAATTATTCATATAAAAAAATGAATCTCCTAAATCCCTACTTTTCCCATCCTGTCCTGAATGTTCATCAACAAAATGTTCATGCTCACTACTTAAACTAGAAATTCCGTGCCAATCATTTCTTAAAACCATCAAACTTCTATCAAAAATTTCTTCCCACTCATCTTTTGAAAATAAATCAGGATAAAAATAATATGATGAAAAAACTTCATAAGTAATTTTATCACAAGCTAAATTAGAAAATAAAACTCCATTTTGAACATAAGATGATCTAATTTTCATCCTCAATAACTCCTCAAAATCTAAAAATTTAGTAATAGTTTCATCCTCATCAGACAACCCTGACACTTTCCCTAAAAATGCCATTGATGATGAAAAAGATAAAAATAAAACCTGGACTCCTAAAGGAAAACTATCAAATAATTTATCCCTAAACCCATTTTTATTTTTAACTTTAATTAATTCTGAATCAAAATCCCAATTATGTCTAACAACATTATGAAAACTTATATTTAACTGTTTATACATCTCAGTTAATTCAGGCTTTGAATAAACTTTTGATAATTCATTATTTTCAATTAAATAAAATAAAAAATCCTCAATTCGTTTAGACAACATAAAAACAATATCACAATTAGAATCCCCTTCACGAGATAATAAATTTTTAATTCCACCTGTATTTTTATCAATTAAATCTAAATAAAAATTAATTCTTGATTTTACAAGTCCAATCTCACCTAAATTAATCAAAGCACGTAACCCAAAAATATCATCCCTTGCCCAAACATTTGAAAAATAAGGAAATCCTGCAAAACTCCCAATCCCAATATTAGAATTTTTTAAATCAACTTTTAAAAATTTATACGTTGCCATAACAGATAAATCATACCCAGTAGAAATACTCTCACTTAAAGGTTTCTCAAATCTAGATTCATTTGAAAAAATTTCTTTAGACTCACTATCCAAAATCCCTTTCAAATCAGACTCATGTTTTTCAAGTAAACTAATTTGAGAATTAACCTCATCTAAACTAAACCCACACCCAAAAAATAACTTTTTACTATTTAAAATATTAACATTCATAAGTCTAAAAACTGGCCACTTCCAATCTGACTTCTGTAACCTTGTAAACTCATAATGCTTTGTTACAAATTTCTCCACTAAATCATAAGAAAAATTCTGCGCTTTAACAGCCATAAACTGTTTATAAGAATACTTTCCATTATGTTTTGTAAACTCAACATACACTACCCCATCTTTTGAGAATACATGATAATCTCTCCCAGACTTATTAAAATCATTTTTCTTTTTCATATCCAAATCTAAAACTAATTGTCCTTCAAAATTATTAATCTCATAAATCAAACCGCCTGTCGGCCCAACAAAAAATGAATCAGTTGTTGAAATTTTCCCCTTAGAAAAAAAATCATCAGAACTACTATTATCACCATTTGAATTAATTGAATCATCAGAAATATAATTTAATTCCTCAGTAAACTTAGACTTAAAAGTTCTCTCAATACTAGACCCTGTATACTTAACCCTATCAACATCAACACCAATTGGAAAAATTGACTCAATAAACTTAAAAATTTCAACAGTTGAATTTTTACAAACATTAAACCCTTGATACTTACAAGAATTTGACTCAACACCTAAATTTAAAAAATCCCCCTTAGAATTTGTAAGCAAAAAATTCAAATTTAACAAATCTTTCTCAGAAACTTGTTTAAATGTGTGATTTTTTCCACCCATAACATAATCTATAAACATAGAATAAATACAAAACTATTAATTAAATATAAATGTCGAAATTCTTTAATGACAAGGACATATACCACTAAAAAAAAATACAAAAACCACTCAAAAAACAAGATAAAAACAAATCATAACTAACAAGTTAAAACCATAACTAAAAAACAAACAACCTAAATAAATACTATAAAGTTATAACATTTACAAATAAAATGGTTATAATACACAAAATAAAACTAATTAAAAATGGGAAATTCAATATTTGGTGATTCAAAAGACGAAAACAATGAAGCGTTTACAAAAATTGACACACACTCAAAAGCTATTCTAACAGTTACACAAAGACAAAAAGATTTAGAATCTAAAATTGACTTACTTGGAGAAAAAATAGAATTATTAGACCATAACTCTATTTCAAATATTAAAAAAATAAATTCCGATATTAAATCATTAAGAACCGACATGCGTGATTTAACTCAAGACTTAACTGAACTTAAATCATTTAACTCAAAAGTTAAAAAACAACTAAGTTTAATGACAACAAAAGATGAAGTAAAAAAATTAGAAAAATATATTGATTTATGGAATCCAATGACATTTGTAACAAGAGAAGAGCTAAAGAAAAATAAAGAAGATACTGTAGAAATGATTAAAGAAATTATTGGTGATTTTCTAAAAGGACCTGAAAAATAAATATATTGATTTTTTTAATAATTTTTATAATTAGAAATAATAATAATTAAAAAAAACTAAATTAGTAAAAGAAAACTTAAATAATAAAAACATAATTTTGATAAATAAATTTTACAATTATAAATAAATGTAATTAAAAATAACTAGAATTAAACATAAAAAAAATAAATAATTAATTAATTATAAAAATTATTTATTTAAAAGTTGGTTGAATTTTTTTCTCAATACTTTGTCCAAAAACTTCAGTTACAAACCAAAATTCAGAGTTTGCATTTTTTGCATAAATTGATGCAGGAACATCTAATTCTCCAGCAGTTACAATCCCAGTAGATAAACAATATTCTTCACCTTTAAACATTTCAATTCCAGAAATTACAAAAGAAACTGAAGTAGAACCATCAACTTCAGACTCAATAGCTTGTCCAGGAATACACCACTCAGATAAAGCAATATCAGCTAAACCAGAAGTATCAACATTTGACTCAACAACAATTGTTCCATCATCAGCAACACTACCACTAGCAGAAGTATCCCCAGATTCAACAACAACTGTCCCATCATCATTCACAGTTCCAGTCACAGTATTATTATCTACTTCAACCTTAACAGAATTTTCCTCAACTTCAACTATAACTTCTGAACCATCAATTGAATTAATAATCTCAGAAGTATTTGATTCAACTGAATCTATAAGATTATTCTCATTCCCCTCAGGATTATCACAACAAACTGCTGGATCAATCTCAACTATTTCCGAAGAATTACTTTCAACCGGCACCGCACTACAACCTGCAAAAACAAGCATAACTAAACTTAATAATAAAAAAGATACATTTTTCATAAAATTAATATTAAAAAATAATATTAAAAATAAATGTTACTCCAAAAAGTTACATAAATAAATTTAGACAATAAAATTAAAATAAATTTGAAACTGTGAAATAATTTGATAAATAAATAACACAACAATATATAACATTTTAATTATTAATTTAAATTTGCCAAAAAGAATTATCTCAAAAAGACGAAAAAGTAGGATTGAAGATGGATCTAGAGATATTTATGGAACAATTATTGTACTTGCACTAATTGTATCCTTTGAAAATTATGAAATTTCACCAATTAAGATGCTAATATCAATCTTTGGAACACTCCTAGTAATTGCTATTGCTGAAACTTATGTAATAGCTCAAAAAGAGTCTTATTATAAAAAAAGAAGATTAACTTATGAAGAATTTAAATATATTGTAAAACACGAATTCCAAATAATGTTAGCATCAGAAATCCCAGTAATAGTATTTATCATTCAATATTTTGGACTAATTTCAGTAGATACGGCATTCACATTAGCTAAAGCTCTTGGACTGCTATCTATATTTAGTTTTAGTATAGTAATTGAAAGAGCTATGAAAAAACCTTGGGCACAAACAATTTTATATTCACTAGTCTCAACAGGAATTGGATTTTTAATAATTGGACTTAAAATTTTAACAAAATAAGATTAAAAAACACTTTCAAATAATAACCAAATAATATAAACAAACAAAGTATAAAATAAATATAAAACAAATACAGTATATATAATAAATAAAAATAAATAAAAAATGGTAACAGAAAACTTTAAACAATTACAAACAGAATTTACAAACCACTTTGAAACAATACAAAAATATTATTTTAAAAATATAATAATATTAAAAAATGAAAATAAACTTGATTTACAAAATATATTAAATATATACTTAAAACAAGTTAAAAATAAAATCTCAGTAAATATTTTAAAAAATCCTGAAGATGAATTTAGAGGAATTATTGCAATATACACAACAAATCTAATCCACACAGAAAATAGTTTAAGTGTATATACTACAAATATTTCAGAAGCATTAATTCAAACAATTGAGATTTTAAGTTACATTGTTTCAGAATTTACAAACAAATCAATTAAAATTGAAGACAAAGAAAGTAAAAAACAATTATTTCTACAAAATAAACAATTTAAAACAAAATATTCACAAAGATATATACTTGATACAATCTCAGAAGAACTTAAAGAAATTTGTAAACTAAATGGTATTTTAAATAAATAAAAATAAATAAAGAATATAACAAAAAATAAAAATAAATAAAAAAATATGGTAAAACAAACAAAAGTTACAATTGAAGAGTTTTTAGCAGAATTTAATTGGGAAATTAGAGAAATTATAGATAATATCTCAGGTGAAATATTTCAACAATTTCCAAATATAAAAGAAAAAATTTCAAATTCTAAAATTATATATAAAGATTCAGAACTAGGTAATTTTTTAGAATTAAAAGCAAACCAAGACACTGTGACAATTACAAATTTAAAAAAAAATAATAAAGAATCAAAAAGTTTTAAAACTCCAAAAGAAATAGATTTAGAAAAATTAAAAATATTCTTTAATATAAATTAAAAACCAAATTCCGATAAAAAATCATTAAATTCATTAAATTTATTTAAAAAAATATTTCCTTTATCCGATAATCCATAAACAAATCTTGAAGATTTTTTATTTGGAAAATTTCTAATTAAAAAATTTTTAGATTCTAAATCAACTATACATTCCTCAAAAATTTGAAAACTTAAATTAGATTTTCTCATTAAATTAGTTGGTGAAATATTATTTCCAGAACTTCTTATCTCCAGTAAAATATCCCTATTAACTTCAAGCCTTGATCGTTTTTTTTTAGTCGGTAACTTCATTTTTCAAATCTTTTTCTCCAACTAATCAATTTATAAAAAATATAAAAATAAATAAAAGCAGTCAAAATATTTAAAAATAACTCAAATGTATTATACCCACTCTCAGAGCTTACTAAAATTTCAAAAGAACTAGTAAATCTTAAAATTAATAATAAAACAATAGTTAAATATGGTAAATGCTTCGATAAATTATTTAATCCAATTTTCTTAAATGCGAAAAATATAAATATTAACATAACAAAAATATTGTAAAAAATATAACTATACTCTGAAAAAAATGCTAAAAATATTCCAAAAATAAAATCAATTAAAATTAATACAAAATTTATAAATAAAAAAGTTTTTTTATTAAATTTTAAACTAAATTTTTCATCATAATATTTATACGATACACTATATAATAAATAAGCTCTTCCGGCCCAAGCAGAAATTATAAAAATAAAAAATATAAATATTAACAGATAAAAATAAATATTAATAAATAATTCTGAATTAAAATACAAATTTAATATTACTAAAAAATGATAAATTAAACCAGTAAAAGCAACAACACAATAAAATTTAAAAGATTTAGAAAAAGCCTCTAAACTAATTGAACCGATATTAAAATTAATTTTTTTTGATTCCTTGAATATTCTATAAGTTAAAAAAACAAATAAAAACATCAAAAACAAAGACATGAAATTCTCAAAAGAAGGAACAAATTCTAATGATGAAACTATATCTGTTTTAAATTCTGAAAAAATAAATTCTGATGATTCATTAACTTCTAACCAAGAGCTATTAGATAAAGTTGATTCTGATTCATTCAAACTAACATTAAATAAACTCTCATTCATAAATAAAATAAAACTAAAATGTTTAAAAAAGTTTGTAACTTAAACTAAAGTTAAATTAAAATAGAAGATTACTACAGTTTATTTATAAATAAAAAAACTCGTTAAATTATTATGGACAAAACTCAATCCATATTAGAGTTAAAAAACGTTTCAAAAATTTATGAAATGGGTGGTGAAAAACTCTATGCACTAAAAAATGTATCTTTGAAAATTAATCAAGGAGAATTTGTAGCAGTCGTTGGAAGTTCCGGGTCAGGAAAATCTACAATGATGAATATGATGGGAGTCCTAGATAGGCCAACCATTGGTGATATTTATTTAAAAAATCAAAAAGTTAAAGATTTAGATAAAGACACCCTAGCAAATTTTCGTGGTCGTGAAGTTGGATTTATATTTCAACAATACAATTTAATTTCAAGATTAACAGCAAAAGATAATGTTGCATTAACATTAGAATTTCTAGATTTTGATAAAGAAACTGCAGACATATACATAAACAAAGCACTAGAGCTTGTAGGTTTATCAGATAAAAAAAATCACACACCAGGAAAACTCTCAGGTGGACAACAACAAAGAGTAAGTATTGCAAGAAGTTTAGTTGCAAATCCATCAATAATATTAGCTGATGAACCAACTGGAGCATTAGACTCAAAAACTGGTAAAGATGTAATACAAATACTTACAAATTTAAATAAAGAAAATAAAACAATCATTATGATTACACACGATTTAGAACTTGCAAAATATGCAAAAAGAATAATTGAAATAAAAGATGGTGAAATTATTAAAGATTATACAAATAAAAAACAAAACAAAATTAAATTAAATTAAAAAAATGGAAAAAGAAAATATAATTAAAACATTTATAACAATGTTAATTTTAATATTAACATTAAATTTAAGCTTTGCAGCAGACACAACATCAGGAGCAGTAAGCCTAAAACTATTAAATCAAAATCCAGACCCAGTAAAAGCTGGAGAAATAGTAACACTTAGAATTAGTGTTGAAAATTTTGGAGGAACATCCGTTGAGGGATATACAGTTAAATTCGAAGATAACTACCCATTTACATTGTTTGAATCAGAAAAAAGAGAATATTATCTTGGAACAATTTTAGCAAATGCTAAAGATAACTCAGCCCAAATTTTAAAATTTAAAGCTAAAGTTTCTGAAGAAATTAGTGAAGGAAATTATCCAATTAAAATTATTGGAATTAATAAAAATGGAGTTAAACAAACAAAAGAATTTTTAGTTGAAGTAAACTCTGAAGCTAATGCAGAAATTTCATCAATCTCAGTAGATACTTTAATTCCTGGAGAAAAAACGCAAATTAAATTCGGAATTAAAAATGTTGGAAAATCAGATTTAGAAAATGTTAAATTTTCATGGGAATCTCAAGAAGACATCATTTTACCAGTTGGATCAGGAAATTTTAAATATATTGATAGAATTTCAAAAGGAAATGAAGAAATCTTAACATTTGAAGTTGTATCAGATTTAAATACAGCACCAAAATTATACAAATTAGACTTAACATTAGAATATGACGATGTAGAAAGTTTACAACAAATCACAGCCGCGGGACAAATTGAAACTAAATCTAGAAGAGAAGTTGTTGCAAAAGCAGGAATTTATGTAGGTGGAAAAACAGATTTTGAAATTTCTCAAAAAGATTCAACAACAACATCAGTTACATTTTCAGTAGCAAACATTGGATCTAATTTAGCAAGTTCAGTTGTAATTAAAGTTCCAGAACAAGAAAACTTTCAAACAATCTCCTCAGAATCAAAAGTTATAGGAAATGTGAAAAAGGGTGCATTTGGGAGAGTTGAATTTGACTTAAATCAAATTTCAAAAGAAAACCAATTAAATTTATTAATTGAATATACAGATACAACTGGAAAAAGACAATCTGAAAATAAAACTATAAAAGTTAATTTATTAGATAAAGCACTATTTTCAGACGAACCTAAATCTGAAAGTTCAAATACTAAAACATATGTATTATTTGGAATCATATTACTTGGAGGATTAATTTGGTTTAAAAGAAAACAAAAATCAAAAAAACATAAATAAAAATGAAAAATAAAAATGATAATCATCCTAATAACAAATTAAATCAAAAAAATACTAAGAATAATGAGAATTTTTTCATTAGACTTTTTGATATAATTAGTATTCCATTTTTTGTATTATTAATGATTATAATACTTGAAGACCAACTATTAAAATTTGATTTTTATTTTGAATATGCTTTATATATTGGTTTGATAAGTGGATTAATATCATTATTAATGTACGGATTAGCTGGATATAGAGCTAAAAAAGAAACAACTAAAAATATTAAACCAACTATTGCTGGATTAAATTTAGGAATATTAATTGGGATTGTTAGTTTCACACTAACACTATTCTTCATTCCAGATTTAAGTCAACTCGATAATCAAATTAACCAAGAAAACATTGATGACCAAGTTCAAACGTATTCAATAGAATCAGAAACTGAATCAAACACATTCCAAATATTCATTTACATAATTGGTGTAATTGGTATAATTTTTAGTGGGTTGATTGGAATGTTATTTGGATTTATCGGTGGAAAAGTTGCTCAGTAACCACAAATTAAATTATGAAATAAATTATATAATAAATGAATAAAAATGAAATTATCAAAAAAACTTAAAATTGCATCAGGAATGCTAAAAAATGCTAAACTTAGAAGTTGGTTAACAATCATTGGAATTGTAATTGCTGTTGCATCAGTTACAATGATTTTAAGTTTTGGAGAGGGAATTAACAATGAAGTAGAAAATAAACTTGGAAGTTCAGGACTTGGAATATATAATTTAAGAGCAGGATATTCATGGGATGACAATGAGCAAATTATTGGGAATACACAAATAACCTATAGAGATTTTGAGTTTTTAAATGATATATCATATATAGATGAAGTTTCAAGAAATCTAAATTTATATACAACAGTAAATTATTTTGGTGAAGAATATTCTCTCTCTATTGCTGGAACAGATCTAGAAAATTTTGAAAGTTTTAATGAATTAAAAATAATTTCTGGAGAATTATTACAAAAAGGAGACTCTAAAATAATTATATTATCTCAAGACACAATTAATCAAACATTCCCAGAAGATTTTAAACCAGAAGTTGGAGATTTATTAGAAATTGGTTCTAAACAATTTCTACTAGGAGGAATTTTTGATTCAACTGATTTTTTAAGTTTCTCCTCAAATAGCGGATTTATAAGTCTTGAAGATTTAAAAGAATTAAAGGAAGAAATAAATAGTCAAGATGAAAATTATACTGAATATGATGAATTTGGAAATCTAAAATCAGACGTTTATGATACAATTTCAGTTAAATTTAATTCACAATTTAAAACTAAAATTGCTAAAGAAAAACTAACATCAGAATTAATTAAATTCAGAGACTCAGATAGGGAAACTAAAAATTTTAATCTAGAAGGAAAAGACGATATATTAAAAGAAATAAACAAAGTTGTTGATATTGTAACATGGGTTCTTGTAGGATTTGCCAGTATTTCAATTTTAGTAGGTTCAGTCGGAGTAGCTAACACAATGTACACATCAGTTATCGAAAAAACAAAAGAGATTGGAATTATGAAAGCAATTGGTGCAAAAGATTCAGACATTGAACATATATTTTTATTAAATTCCGGACTTCTTGGACTAGCAGGAGGAATAATCGGAGTTACAATTGGACTAAGTTTTGCATTAATTGCAGGAATTGTGATAATTTATTTATCAAAAATGCAAGGATTAAGTTTATGGAGTTTAATTAGTTTTAAAATTATATTTGGAAGTCTTCTTTTTTCAATACTAATTGGAATGGTAAGTGGATATTTCCCAGCTAAAAATGCAGCAGCCCAAGACCCAGTAGTAGCATTAAGAGGAGAGTAAATTGCTAATATAATAAAATAAATTTTATTATATTTTATAGAAATATTTATTTAATTATTTAATAGAATTAATAACTCTTCTAAAAATAATTTTAGCCTTATGATCCACATATTTATCTCCAAGTTCATCTCTAACTGGATCTAATCTTAAAGCAATCTCTCGATTTAATTCTCTAATAAACTCAATATTATTTAAATCTTTATTTGGAAATTTGCCCGCGGAATCGCTGTACGATTTTGCTGGAGTAGATGATAGCGAAAAGCCATTCGATAGCACTAGGAGCAAAGTCTCCAATCGCTACCGCTGGTTAATTTTAAACCTAGCAACGTGTTTTTTGGCTGGCTTAGTTGTGCTTTTGTTTCAAAATACTCTTGATACGCTTACTATTTTGTCTGTTTATATTCCTATTATTGCTGGTATGGGTGGAAACGCAGCGACTCAAACATTTGCGATTATGGTGCGTGGTATTACACTCGGAACGATTTCGATTGAAAATGCTATGCCAGCGATCTGGCGAGAATTATTTGCCGGTATTATCAACGGTATAATTATTGGATTCATCGTTTTGGTGGTGTCGACGTTATGGAACGGGAGTCCTATGATTGGTGTGGTGGTTGGTACGGCGTTGGTAGGCGCTCATATCATTGCAGCAATCGCTGGTTCAATTATTCCACTTGTGATGAAGAATATCGGCAAGGATCCGGCCGCTACTTCAACGATTTTTATCAGTACTGTGACTGACGTCTCGGGATTGTTTTTGCTGCTTGGTTTGTCGACGTGGATATTGATGTAAAGTCTTCGCTGAGTATGACTTTTGATGTGAGTTTATTAAAGTGAAATGCAATTATTTATGCTTTATTTTGAATTTGATTTTATTTACCAAATCAAAAGAAGTCCATTTATATGGCTTATTCAGTAAAATAAATGAGCATCGAACTTGCATTCATCAGATTGGGTTTTTGCTTTGTGTTAGTTGGTGCGTTGGTACCTTTCGAATGCACAAGTGAAAGTTCTATATGCTATTAATGTGCGAATTATGGAATTCATGAATGCATTGGCGGGGAATCGAACCCCGGTCTCCCGCGTGGCAGGCGAGAATTCTACCACTGAACCACCAATGCGTGATAAATAAAGTATGCTAAAATGCTTGAATAAACAAAGTTTGTGATAGCAAGAAAGCCATGAAATAAGAATTAAACCCTTTGTGGTGAGGAAACAGCATGTTCAAGGGGATATAGCTCAGTGGTAGAGCATTCGACTGCAGATCGAGAGGTCCTCGGTTCAAATCCGAGTGTCCCCTTGATCAACTTTACCTTCAAAAAAAGAATAACTTGGAATTTTTTAAACAATATTTTCCCAATATTTTTAAGGGCTTTTCTGAGCGCGATTTTGAAAATGCTCGCCTAAACATAGATCCTGATAACCTAGAGGTTGAGTTAGTAGAAAATAATAAAGCTGTATACGGCGGCAAACCAAGTCAATACGCAAAAGATGAAGCTAAGCTATTCTCTAAAGCCTTCGATATTGGAAAATATAACCTACCTTTGCGTCACCACTATGTGGGGGAATTTCTTAGCGGGCGATTCTTTCACTGCTCACTAGAAAACTTTATGCGTGATATAGGGGCCGAAAAAAACAGTGCATCCCCTTATATTTTTGAGTACTCCCTGCCACAAGTTGTTGTTTTTGGCTCGGGGCTCGGACAACACATAGAGGAATTACTAAAAATTCGCGATATTCGTCACCTTGTTCTGATCGAACATAACCCCAACCATTTTCTAGCCAGCCTACTTATTACAGACTGGAAGGCCATCATCCAACCTTATATCGACGACCAAACGAAATCCTTCACCATTTCCGTGGGAGATACCAGTCAAGCAGATGAAGACGCACGAGTACATACGGCATTCGGCACAGCTTGGGGCCAATACTGTAACAATGTACCCTTCATGCCGGTTCAAACGGTATTTTACAACCACCTCAGTAATCCAATCTACGCAAAAGCTATCAATAAACTAAATAAAGAGATCGAAGCATACATTAATGTATGGGGCTATTATGATGATGAGGTAAACCAGTTAAACCACGTTCTACACAACCTTAAAAACAATATTCCCGTAATGAGTAAGGTAGATTTTTCTCACGTTGAAAAACCTATTTTAGTCTGTGGTAATGGCCCGTCATTAGACAACTACATAAGTATCATTAAAGAAAATAGAGATAAGGTTATAGTAATATCCGCAGGCAGTACGACCTATACTTTATTAGCAAACGACATATATCCTGATGCTGTTGTGACCGTTGAATCTGACCTTGTCAGCTACGAAGCCTTCAAACTTCTCCCCCCAGAAAAAGCGAAAAAAACTCATCTAATTGGCGCAGCCCAAATTCATCCCCATACATTTAATTTGTTTGACGAAAAGCTACTTTACTTTAAGGCTGAAACAGCCTACTCGGCCGTATTCGGTAATCAAAACGAAAGAATAGCGGATGGTACGCCTAGTGCAACCAATGCCGCTTTAGCCTTAATCATAGAGCTTAAATTTAAAAATATTTTCCTTATAGGCTTAGATTACGGCTATGTATTAGGAAAAGAGTCTCACGCAAAAGACTCATTTTATCTTGACGATAAAACGAAAGAAATATTCACCAAAACAAAAGCAGAACTTAACAGCGACGCTTATAAAGTCGAAGAAAATCAGTTTGGAGAAATATATACAAACCCATTCTACAATACGAGTAGATCCCATGCAGAACGTAAAATTCGTGTCAGCGGAAGAACCGACATTACAAATCTATCAAAAGGCGCAACAATAGAAAAGGCAGCTTTCGACGAAAAACCCTCGCTAATTAATTCAATTAATAGCGTAAAAAACAATAACTCGTTCAATTTAATTAAAGAACTAAAAGAACATTCAAGAACACTAAAACCCAAAGAAATAAAAAAAGGGGTTAAGGAAATACATACTTATATAAAAACAACAGCGACAACAATATTGAAACTTGTAAACGACACAAAACCAAATACAACAAGTATTGAAGAGAATTTATTTCTCATAAATCAAGAATTAGTTGGTCGCCAAAGTATAAAAAACGGCAACCACCACATGATGCTCAGAGGAACTATTTGGTACTGGTTATTTAATTATTACGCTTACATAAAAAAAATAGATAAGCAGAATGATATTGAAGAAATAACAGATAAATGGAAAAAACACTTTTCAAGTTTCTTAAAAAAGCTACCTGAACACATGCTTGAATATATACAAGCCCAAGACACGAACGATGAAAAGCTACAACTAACGATAAGGGATGCTGAACCAAATCTTGAAAAATGGCTAGGATTATAATCTAACAGGGGATTTTGTAATATAGACTGCTATAAATTAAGTAAGTCGCCCCTACCTGACTAGGCGCTCTTTAAAGTCACAACCCACTTTAAAGAGGAGGTCTAGCTGGCTAGGGAAGGATTCAGTTAAAAATATAGCGGCCATAAAAGTGATTGGAAAAACTTTAGCGGCCAATACAACTAAACAATTAGCTACTAGAAAGGCTTCTTAGGGAAATCTGCTTAAGTATTCACCCAATTCGCCTGAAACCTGAAACCCCTGCAAATATCACTATATAAGCCTAATGAACGAGTAACAATTTAAATAAATATTTTATTGAGGAGCTAGGTACCTAAAAGTACAGTAGCATTTCAAATAGGCCAAACCTTCGAATCTAAAACCTTTTTATTACTTTAGCTGGGGCACCGACATTAACCGTGTTTGGCTCAATATCTTTGGTAACAACGCTACCCGAGCCAACAACTGCATTTTCCCCAACAGTCACACCAGGTAAAACAACAACATTAGCGCCTAACCAGCAGCCTTCTTTCAAATAAACACTCTTCGATGCAGAGTGCCCTTGTTCAATAAGATTTTTATTCGGAATATCATATCGATGATTGGCTACATAAATGTGAACCCCAGAGCCCATCATGACATCTTTTTCAATAACAATACTTCCCTCATCGCCATCTCTCGGATCGGCAAAAAACATACAATTTGGTCTGACAATAACATTCTCACCAATTGAGATTTTCGAGCATACAATAGCATAAGCCCCAGCCCTGAACTCTGCACTATCATCAAAGTATTTAAACTTTTTCTTACAGAGATTCATCATTAGATTACTAAAATATAACCTCCAATGAGTGAATGGACAGTCTGGCCCAATACGGTCAGTTTTAATATCATACTTAATCTTTCTAATAAAACTAAAGATCATAATGTAAACCCATCGTCAACGATAATATTTTGACCATTAATTCCTTTTGACTTTTCATCAAGAAGAAACAATAACGTCGATGAAACTTCTGCAGGACTAAGCATTCCAATACTGCCGCAATGGGAATTATATTTCTCAATAAACTTAGAATCCTGACCATCATAAATACCCCCAGGGCTAATTGAGTTAATTCGAATCCCCTTTCCTTGATAATATTTAGCTATATATTTACAGAGGTGAATTAAGCTGGACTTAATAACAGAATACTCAACAGGCATTGTCATATTAGTACCTTTATAAATATCAAACCTTGGAGCTATAACACCATAAATTGATGAGATATTTATTATATCTCCACCTCCATTTAAAGAAAAATATTCTGCAAACTGCTGAGAGACAAGAAAATAGCCTCCTATATTCAAGTTTATATTTTCACAAAAATCAGAATATTCTACGTCTTCAAATTTCTTGCCATAATTAACATTTCTTGGATACGCAGAATTAATAACACCATCAATTTTAGTATATTTATTTATTACTAAAGTGATTAAATCTGTAACAGATTTTTTTTCAATTATATTAACACTGGCAGCCATCAGTTGTTTTTCTGGCACTCCAATTTCGACCATTTTTTTACAAACGTCTTCGGCGGCAGAAATATCAAGATCAGCAACAACAACATTAGCCCCGACACAAGATAACTGCTCAACAAAGTCTTTACCTAATAGCCCTGCCCCACCTAGAACTATTATTGTTTTACCTAAAAAATTCATCATTTACGGTCTCAAAGTAGGTTACGTATTAGTTATGAGTTCTAAAAACAGGCTTAATCTCATTACCAATTAACAATCCATCGGTAGTGCCAGCATCAATAGCTTGCTTGTAAACCAAAAAAGATTTTTCTAAAGCTATTGCTGTCAATTCAAGTTCCCTCTTTCCATGACTGTAACTCAGCGCAATCCATGGCATCAAAACCCCATTTCTAATCATCTCTTGAGAAAATAATGTTCGCATAGGCAGGGAGACACAGCCCTGTGAATCAAGAGTGGTATACCAAGGAGAGCATTCAACGCCTCCCATTTTAAAATACTCACCGAGCCCCATTCTTGTTGATATTTCGTTGGTAAGCTCTATTAGTTCACGGCCATACTGCCATAAGTGCTCTATGACATTTTCACGCTTTATAAATTCAACGGTTTTAATAAACGCTCCTAAACCACTCATTTCAGCTCCGTGAGTCGTCGAAAGTAAAAACATCCTCTCACGACCTATAAACTCAATAGAACCTAACTCCATTATCTCGCGTTTACCTGCAACAGCAGCAACAGAAAAGCCATTGGCCATTGCTTTTCCAAACGTACATAGATCTGGTTTAACATTATAATAATTCTGAGCACCCTTTAGATCCCAGCGAAAACCTGTGATCATTTCATCTAAAACAAAAACGATCCCATGTTTTTTACACAAACGCTGCACATCATGTAAATAATTTTCATTATCGTTAAGGATGGATTGTTTTGGGTGCTCTACTGTACTTGGCTCTAAAATAACACAGGCAAATTGATCAGGGTGTTCTTCTATAAGTTTCTCTAAAGATGAAATATCATTATATGTAAATAACTTAGTATCATTAAAACAATGCTCTGGAATACCTTTTCTAATTGGAGTTGATGAAATAAACCAATCATCATAAGAAAAGAATGGATGATCGCTACATCTGGCAACCAAGTCTCTACCAGTATAAGCTCTCGCCAACTTTACTGAGGCTGAAACAGCTGTAGATCCATTCTTAGTGAATTTCACCATATCCACAGAGTCAATTAAGTCGATCAACAATTCTGCGGCCTCTAACTCAATTATTGAAGGTCTTGTTAAATTATTGCCTTGATTAATTTGTTCAAACGCTGACTCGTTAATCTCTCTCTCAGCATAACCTAAATTAACGGACCTAAGTCCCATACCGTAATCTAGAAACTTACGATTTGACGAGTCGAAGGTATAGGCCCCTTTTCCCGCCACCAATATCTCAGGTGCATTTTCTGGAAATTGATCATAGCCTCGAGAGTATGTATGTGCGCCACCCGGTATTGCTCGTAATAATCGTTTTTGATAATCATCCATATCTAGCAGCCTTGCCTAAATGAAGATATATTTTTGCATATTGTTTCAATAAATAAAAAAATATATTGAATTAAGTGTTGACTCGAGACAACAACGGTGTTATTATAAGTTGAACTTAAATTTAGAAGTAGTAATGTTAACAGAGAACAATTTTGATTAGTGCTATAGTAATATAACATCTTAATTTAAAAAATGTATTAGTTATCGGTTATGCAAAGGTTTAAGACACTACAATTAGGAGGTACATATTATGAATGGTACAGTTAAATGGTTCAACCCAGAAAAAGGTTTTGGTTTTATTACTGCTGAGAACGGAACAGATGTTTTCGCTCATTTCTCACAAATCAACATCGAAGGTTTCAAAACTTTAGATGAAGGTCAAAATGTTACTTTTGAGATCACTGAAGGACAAAAAGGTCCTCAAGCTGAAAATATCCAAATCGTATAGTTGAATAGTTAACCTTGTGCAATTGCACAAGGTTTTTTTATTTTTTGTATATTCACTTTAAACATCTAACATGTTATAAAGTCATGTGATGAGATTGTGTTCAGAATTCCTTGCGAAATATTTTAGTATGATAAAAAAAATGATATAATACTGGTGCACCATCTAATGATTAATCTAAAGGAGTCACTTATGTTATTTAAAGATTTAAGTTTAAATCAATTTATTATTAATGCAATTGAAGATAAAGAATACAAAATCCCTACACTTATACAAGAA
>JAVJHY010692988.1:0-17668 GCA_035593235.1 Phascolosoma agassizii | reverse complement strand
GCCGCGAGCCGCGTCCGAAGCCGCACCGCGCGCCGCGTCCGCGGCGCGCGGGGATCCCACCGCCCCCACCTCCACCCCTGGACTCGGCGGGAGGGGGCTGGGTTGCCCAGGATTCTCGGGAAGCTCTTCATGCAGGATTCCGATTCCGCCTCGCGATTGAGATCACGGGCCGAACGCGGAGGGGTGGGAAGAGTGTAAGGGGACCGCCCCTCGCCCGTGCTACAACCCGCGGCGCGTGTTTCGACTCGGGTACAACACGAACGGACTGCCGCACCACCGCGTTGGCGACGCGCTCGACTTGCTCGCGGGGCTCGGCTACGAAGGCGTCGCTCTGACGCCCGATGCGGGGTTGCTCGATCCGTTCGAGCTTTCGCCGGATGAGGTCGCGGGTGTGCGCATCCGCGCCGACGACTTGGGGCTCGAGCTGACCCTCGAGACTGGCTCGCGCTATCTGCTCGACGCGCGGCGCAAGCACTTCCCGACGCTGCTCGAGGAGGACCCTTCGGACCGAGCGCGCCGTGTCGAATTCCTGTGCCGCTGCGTCGATCTCGCGGCGGACCTCGCCGCACCGGTCGTCTCGGTTTGGTCCGGACGTGCGCCGGACGGACAGCTCGGCGATCCCGATCCCGAGGGCACCGGCCCCGCGCGCGCGTCCTGCGAGCCGATCTGGGATCGGCTCGTTGCGGGCCTCGCGCCGGTTGTCGAGCGCGCGCGCTCCCAGGGGATCCGCGTCGCGTTCGAGCCCGAGCCGGGCATGTTCCTCGAGCGCCCGAGCGGGTTTGCCGAGCTCGTTCAACGGCTCGGTGCGCACGGGCCCGACCTCGGCCTTTGCCTCGACGTCGGTCACCTGCTTTGCACGGGCGACCTGCCGGTCCCGGACGTGATCCACCGCTTTGCGAGTTCCTTGGTGCAGGTCCACTTGGACGACATCCGAGGCGGCGAGCACGTCCACCGCATGTTCGGCGAGGGGGATCTGGACCTCGCGGGCGCGCTCCAGGCGCTGCGCGACGTCGGCTACGAGGGAATGGCGGCGGTCGAGCTGTCGCGCGATGGCCATCGGGGTCCCGAGGCGGCGGCCGAAGCGATGGAGCACCTCCGGGACGCGCTCGGCACCACCTGAGGACGCGCTTGCTTCCGCGCGCGCCGCTTCCTACGACGTAAGTCGTTCCACGAGCTCGAGTTCACCGTATCGGCCCTTCGCCATGGACGAGCCCCGCGCCAGCCAACGCCTTTGCCCGACACGTGCCGACGGGGCGGAGACCCTCATCGCCCACTGGATCGCCCCCAGCCGTTGCCAGGAACGCCAGCGCACGAACTACCACAAGTGCTTCACGTGCGCGCACAAGACCGGGGCCGATACGCCGCGCGCGCGGGCAGCCCCCGCGCCGGGGCCGTCGAGGCCAGAGGGTCCCTAGGTCAGCCGCGCACGGCGGCCAGAACCTCGTCGTCGCTCAGGAGCCGCGGCGTTTCCTTGGCCAGGTCGAGCACCGCTTTCACGGCGTCGTCCGTCACCTCGACGCCGTTTTTCTCGAGCACCCAGGCGACGTTCGAGCGACCGCTCATCGGACCGACGCGGATGATCTGCTCGAGGCCGAAATCGCCCGCGGGCACGCCCGAGTACACGCGATCGGCGAGCCACGCGCCGCCCTTGTTGTACGCCTTGATCACGGCAGCGGCGTGCACGCCGGTTCCGGTCTCGAACGCGTCCTGGCCGAACACCGCGTAGTTCGACGGGATCGGCACGCCGGTAGAGCTGCTCGCGAGTCGGCAATAGTCCGCCAGCTTGGTCAGGTCGTTGTCGACGACGCCCATCATCTTCAGGTTGACCAGCAGGAGGTCCATCTCGCTGTTCCCCGCGCGCTCGCCGATGCCGAGCGCCGTTCCGTGGATGCGCGTTGCCCCGGCTTCGATCGCGGCCAGCGCGTTGATCAGCCCCATCCCGCGGTCGCGGTGTCCGTGCCAGTCGATCCCGACGTCAGCGCCCATTCCGCGCACGAGTTCGGCGACGAACGACACCAACGCGCGTACCCCGTCCGGCGTCGAGTGCCCGCAGGTGTCGCAGATGCAGATGCGCTTGGCGCCGGCCTCGATCGCGGCGGTGAAGAGCGCGCGCACGTGCTCGGGGCGGGCGCGAATCGTGTCTTCGGTGACGAACATGTTGGGCAGGTCGTTCTTCGCGCAGAACGCGACCGCCTCGGTCGAGAGTTCGACCAGTTTCGCGATGTCCCAGCCCTCGGCAAACTGGCGGATCCAGCTCGAGCCGATGAAGGTGCAGACCTCGACCGGCTGGCCGGTCTCCTGCACGAGGTCGACGACAGGCTCGATGTCCGAAACGACCGTGCGGCACGCGACGTTCGGCGTGATCGACAGACTCGTCATCTCCTTGCAGAGCGTGGAGATGTGCCCGCGCGCGCGCGCGCCCGCGCCCGGCAACCCGACGTCCGCGGTGTGGATGCCAAGCTCGTCCATCAAATGGATGAGCTCGATCTTCTGGTCCAACTCCGGGTCGCGCACCGACGGACTCTGGAGCCCGTCGCGCAACGTCTCGTCGTCGAACTCGACCACCGTCCCCTCGGGAATCTCGACCGCGTCGACGCCGTTCCAGTCGTAGATCAGGTTGTCGCGGTCGAGGTCGGTCATGGTCGCTTGCCCGTGAATGCGGGCCGGGGGGTGGATTTGAGGGCGGAGCATTATAACGGGCGAACGCGCGTCGGGACAGTCGCGCGGGCGGTCACACATCTCCGCCGATTGCGAAGCACGCCCCCCACGCGCTCCAGCTCATCCAACCGAGAAAAGTCATGCCGTTCCGTCCGATCGCGCGCCTCGCGACCGTCATCCTCGCACTCGTTCCGTTCACCGCTCCGCTCCTCGCCCAAGACGATCCGCGAGGTGTTTCGCACTTCGACCTCGGCAAGCGCGGGCTCGCCGTCCAGGGCTACGACCCGGTGGCGTATCGAACGGAGGGTGGAGGTAAACCGACCAAGGGCAAGGACTCGATCCAGCTCGAGTTCGGCGGTGCGCTCTATCGCTTCGCGACGGAGAAGAACCGCGAGACGTTCGCGCGCAACCCGGAGCACTACGAGCCGCGCTTCGGCAGTTGGTGCGCTTGGGCGATGGCGGACGGCGACAAGGTCAAGGTCGATCCGAAGTCGTTCCTGATCGAAGACGACGACCTGCTGCTGTTCTACGACGGCTGGTTCGGAGACACGCGCGAGAAGTGGCTCGAGAAGGGCGGCGAGAAGCTGCGCCCGAGGGCCGAGAAGAAGTGGAACAAGATCATCGATGCGTCCCCTTCAGCACCCATCGCGACGATCGAGAGCGAGGGGCTCGGAGGCTACGACCCGACGACCTACGCGGCCGGCAAGGCGCCAACCCCGGGCGCCGCGGAACACACATCGATCATCGGCGGCGTGCGCTACCGCTTCGCGACCGTCTCGAACCGGACGACATTCCTGCGCAACCCCTACCGCTTCCTCCCCGCCTACGGCGCGCACGACGCGTACGCACTCTCGGCGGGTGAGCTCGTACCCGGCGCCCCGACGGCATTCGCGAAGCAGGGGGGCACGCTCGTTCTCTTCTCGTCCGTGGCGAACCGCGATGCGTGGATTGCGGACGGGAGCGCGAAGTCCAAGGCCGACGCTGCTTGGAAGGCGGAACTCGCCCCGAGGAAGTAGGGGCGCGCCCGATTCAGTCGCGCACGCGCGTCAGCTTGCGCACGGCGCAGTTTTGGTTGTCGGGGACGAAGATGTCGCCGTTCGAGTCGATGGCGATGATGTCGGGGTTCATCATCTTGGCTTCCGTAGCGGGGCCGCCGTCGCCAGTCAGGCCGCCTTCGCCCGTCCCTGCGATCGTGTGCATGCGGCCGTCCGGTGTGACGACCCGGACGCGTAGGTTGATCTGATCGCCGATGTAGACGTTGCCTTCATCGTCGACGTCGACGCCGCACGGTTCGCCGAACTGTGACTCGAGGGCGGGCTTGCCGTCGCCGTTGAAGGCGGGCGTGCCGTTGCCGGCGATCGTCGAGATGATGCCGTCCGGCGTGACCTTGCGGATGCGGTGGTTGCGGAAGTCTGCAACGTAGAGGTTGCGCTCGCCATCGATCGCGATCGCGGCGGGAACGTCGATCTCCGCCTCGGTGGCCGGACCGCCGTCGCCGGAGAAGCCGTTCGCTCCGGTGCCGACGATGGTCGTGATCGTTCCGTCGAGCGCAACTTTGCGGATGCGGTTGTTGCCCGTGTCGGCGATGAAGAGGTTGCCGAGGTCGTCCGCGACGAGGTGGTTCGAGAAGCTGATCTGAGCGTCGCGCGCGGGACCCCCGTCGCCGCTGAACCCGGCCGTTCCATTGCCGACGATCCGTCGCACGATTCCGTCGGCGCCGATCTTGAAGATCTTGCTGTGGCCGCGGGAGAGGACGTAGAGGTTGTCGTCCTTGTCGGTCGCGATGCCGTACACGTTGGACGCGTTGGCCTCGAACGCGTAGCGCTCGCCCTCCTGAGGCGCGGTGTTCAACGTGCCCATGAAGGTCGAGATCGCGCCGTCGGGCGTGAGCATTCGAACGCGGTTGTTCGCCTCGTCGGCGATGTAGACGAGGCCCGCGCTGTCGACCGCGACCGCGGTCGGGTTCATCATCCGCGCTTCGGTGGCGGGCCCGTCGTCGCCGGAGAATCCGCACCTGCCGGTGCCCGCGATGGTCGTGATCGTGAACCTCGGGACGGGGGACTCGTTGGTCTCTTGGTGAGCGGCGAGCGACGTCGAGGCGGGCAGGATTGCGGCGAGGATCAGGGCTTGGCGATTCATGTCTTGTTTTCGGTGGGGTTCGAGCCTCACGCTCTCGCGATGGGCGACCGATACGCCGACGAAGCGCGCGCCGCTTCGCTCGGAAGCGTGCGGGAACAAGAGTGTTACGCCTCGGCGATCGGGCACACGATGGTTCGCAAGAACGCGTTCGCGCGACCCAACGCTGTGGCGGTCCGCTCTTGCTCGCTATCCTCGTTCGCCGATCGCTAGCGTCCAGCGAGCAACCCCCAATGCGAGTCCTCAAGTTCGGCGGCACGGCACTGCGCGACGGTCCGGCCGTGCTCCACGCCGCACGGATCGTGCGCGAATTCGGAGGCGATCAGCCGGTTGTCGTCGTCAGCGCGCACTTCGGCGTGACGACGCTGCTCGCACGCGCGGTCGAAGACGCGATGCGCGGGAGCTTCGAATGGGATCCGTTGCGCGTGCGGCATCGCACGCTTCTGCGTCAGCTCGAGCTGCCCGGCGACTTTCTCGACCGGCACCTTTCCGAGCTCCACGGCGTGCTCGACATGCTGCGCAAAGGAAAGCGCGCGGACGGACGCCTGCGCGACTTTGTGCTTTCGTTTGGCGAGCGCATGAGCGTGCGCGTGTTCGCCGCCGTGTTGCGTCGTGAGGGGATCGAAGCGACGCCCGTCGATGCTCACGACCTCGGGCTCGTGAAGCGCGGCGCACATCTCGCGCTCCCCGACGAGGCGCCCCAGACCGTCGCGCGTCATCTCCAAGAGGTGCGCGGTGTGCCGGTCATCACGGGTTTCCTCGCGCTCGATGAAGAGGGATTCCTGACCACTCTCGGCCGCGATGGCTCGGACCTCACGGCGGTCTGGTTCGGCGCCGCGCTCGCCGCCGAGGAAGTGCAGCTGTGGAAGCGCGTACGCGGCCTGATGACCGCCGATCCGCACGTCGTGCCGACGGCGCAGCACGTGCCGTCGATCGGTTGGTCGCTCGCGACCGAAATCGCGCGTCACGGTTCGGGCGTTCTGCACGCGGGCGCCGTCGATCCGGCGCACCGCGCGCGCATCACGATTCACGTGCGCGACCTCGAGGATCCGGAGGGACCCGGGAGTCGCATCGCCGGCGACGAGTGCCGATCCGGGGTCGTCGCGATCGCGCATCGTCCGAGCGTCGCGCAGCTGCGCGTGCGTTTCGATGCCGAGCGCAGTCGGTCTGGGCAACTGCTCGAGCTGTTCTCCTCACTCGCGGACGCGGGCGTCGAGCCGTATCTCGGGTCGATCGATTCGGACGAGGCCGAGTTGCTCCTGACCGAAGACGACGCGCTCGAACGCGTTGTGGCGGATTGCGTTCCGGACGGCGTGCTCACACGCGGCCTCGCGACCGTGACGCTTGTTGGGGGAGAGCTCGACCGTTCGCCGGAGGTCGACGCCTCCATCGCCGACGCGGCCGAGTTCGGCGCGCGCGAGTTTCACGCGGGCGGCGAGCACGAGGTGCGCAGCAGGGTGATTCTGTTCGAGCGAGCGAGGCTCGAGGAGCTCGTTCGCCGGCTTCACGCGCGCTTTTTCTGGGCTTCACAGGGCTGACCGCTTCGCGTGCATCTTCGTGGTCGAGGCCAAGAGCACGCCCGAGTCCTACGAAGCCGCGCGCCGATTGCTCGACGACTTGCTTCTCCCCGTCGATCGCTGCTCCAAGTTCGTCCTCGCTTCCGAGTCGAGACACGGACCGACCGCCTCGGTCCTTCCTGATTGACGGAGCGACGGCGCTCGCCATCGCGCCGGTTTGGAAGGATCGCGCGAGGGAGGCACGCGCGCCGCGGTTATCCTGCCGCCCCGACCGGCATCGTCCGGCCCGCCCCATGCAAGCCGAACCCGACAAGCGCCCCGAGCTCGACGATCTCGTCGCCGCGCTCGAGGTCGGTGGGGACGAGCTCGCTCCCTTCCTGGAGGAAGTACACGCGGCCGACCTCGCGGACTGGGCGCCGGACCTGTCCGAGGAGCAGCTCGGCGCAGCATGGCACGGACTCGATCCCGAGGGGCGGTCCGAGTGGCTCGTGTTCGCCGAGGATCCGGTGCGCGAGGAAGTGCTCGCGCTCCTGACGATCGATCAGATCGTCGAGGTCGTTCAAGACATGCCCGCCGACGAGGTTGTCGACCTGCTCGCGCTGACCGACGACGATCGCTCGGAGCGCGTCCTGCGCTCGGTCGACTTCGAGCGCGCGCAGGGTTTGCGCAAGTTGGCACGCTACGACGAAGAGACGGCCGGTGGCCTGATGACCGTCGACTTCGTGTCCGTCACGGGCGACGTGCATGTCGGTGACGTGATCAAGGACCTGCGCTCGGAGGAGGGTCCGGCGGCCGAGGAGGAGGGCGGCGTGTTCGTCGTCGATGCGGAGGGCAAGCCGATCGGCCACGTGTCCGACCGCGACCTCCTGATGACGCCGATCCACACTCCGATCACGGACGTGATGGAGTCGGACCTCATCACGGTCGACGTGAACGACGACCAGGAGGACGTCGCGCAGCTCGTCCGCAAGTACTCGTTCGCCGCCGTTCCCGTCGTCGACTTCAGCGGCGCGCTGATCGGCGTCATCTCGGCCGAGGACGCGCAGGAGGTCCTGCAGGAGGAGGCGGAGGAGGACATCCTGCGCATGGTCGGCACGTCGCCGGAGGTGCAGCAAACGCGCCTTCCCGTGATGACGCGCGTCCGGCACCGACTGCCGCTGCAGGCCTTGACGGTTCTTGGTGGCTTGGCCACCGCGCGCCTGCTCGCCACCGCGCTCCCGAGCAGCGCGGACGCGACGGCTGGAACCGACGTGCTGCGCTACCTGCCGATCATCATCGGGCTCGCCGGAAACGTCGGCATCCAGGCGTCGACGATTCTCGTGCGCGCCTTCGCGACGGGCGAGGTCGCGCCGGATCGCCAGCGCTCCGTGTTGGCTTCGGAGGTGCTCGTCGGCTTCATCATCAGCCTGATCTGCGGTCTGGTCACGATGGCGATCGCGACGTTGAGCGAGACCCAGCTCCCCGACCCGCTGCACTTCGGCGCGTCGGTGGGGCTCGCGATTGTCGTCGCTGTGACGTGGGCCGCGTTCCTGGGCTCGGTCATTCCGATGCTGTGCCAGCGCTGGGGCATCGACCCCGCGATCGTCGCCGGTCCGTTCCTCGTAACATTGAGCGACGTATCAGGCGCGGCGATCTTCGTCGGAGTGACGATGCTCTCGCTCGGAGTCGGGGCCTGAGACGCATGCGCGGCCAGCGCTTCGTTCGCACGGTTTGGATTCTGGTCGGGCTCGTCGTCGCGCTTCTCATCGTCAAGTTCTTCTTCGCGGACGTCTATCGCGTCAGCAGCGGCTCGATGCGGCCGGCCTTGTTCGGCGGCCCCGCGCGTGACAACGGCGAGACGTTCGACGAATGGGTGCTCGTCGCCTACGGGCCGGGGGAATCGCTGAAGCGTTTCGACCTCGTCGTAGTGTCGCGCGAAGGCGAGGACCCCGTCGTCAAGCGCGTCGTCGGACTGCCCGGTGAGTCGATCGTGATCGACGGCGGTGACGTCCGGATCAACGGCGAACTCCTCGCCATTGGAACTCCGCGCATCTCGGTGCCCGTGTTCGACGACGCGTACCTGCCGATCGACGACTACTTCGAGTTCAAGCGCGGCGAAGAGGGCCCCTGGCGCGAGTCCGAGGGAGTCTGGACGCTCGACGCAGCGGAGGTTCCGGACGGAAGCGAAGGCGGCATGATGCTCTTCCAGCCCGACGTGCGGGACGACTACCTCGACCAAGAGCAGCGGCGCGTACCCGGGCGACGGACCGTGAACGACGTCATGCTCGAGTGTGACTTCGCGATGGATCGCAACGAAGGGACGCTGCGCTTTCGGTTGGTCGAGAAGGCGGACACGTTCGACGTCCGCATTTCGCGCGCGGAGGACACAGAGCTGGGCACTTCGCACGTCGTCGAGCTGTCGCGCAGCGGTGCGCCACTCCTCCGGCGCGCCGATCCGACGCAACAGCGCGAGATTCTGGCGCGGGTCGGCCTCGACCTCGAGGGTCACGCATGGATGGCGGCGCGCTTCTCGAACGTCGACAACCAACTCGCGCTCGAGATCGGAGAGACGTTCCGACTCATCGTTCCGTACGACGCCAACGTCTTGTTTCCCGGCATCGCGCCGGGCGGCGACCACAGCGTCGGACCTCGCGCTGGGTTTGGCGGCGAACAGACGCGCGCGCGCTTTCGCCACATTCGCATCTCGCGCGACCTGCACTACACCTCGTTCCCCCCGGACGGCTACGCGATCGAATCGCCGGTGTACCTCGCGGACGACGAGGTCTTTTTGCTCGGCGACAACTCCGCTGCGTCGAACGACTCGCGCCGCTTCGGACCGGTGTCGCTCGCCGACCTCGCCGGACGTCCGGTTTGGGTGGTGTGGCCCCTCGGTCGCATCCGCAACCTGCGCGCGGAGCCCGAATCTCGGTAGGATGAAGACCCTTCCCGGAACCTTGCCGGTGTCGGTCGGTTCCTGGGTTTCGATGAGCCGTACCGATCGCATGGACGCCGCTGACGCGGGCGTCGAGCTGATGCTCGCCTATCAGGCGGGCGACGAGACGGCGTTCGATCGCATTGTCGAGGCGTATTCGGGGCCGGTCTTCGCGTTCCTGACGCGCTTCCTGGGCGCGTCGTCGTCGCGCGAGGACCTCGTACAGGAGGTCTTCTTGCGCGTGCTCCGCGCGCGCGAGCGCTATCAGCCGACCGCACGGTTCTCGACCTGGCTCTACCGCATCGTCTTCAACCTCTGTGCGAACGAACGCGAGCGGCGGCATGGCGGGGAGGCATCGCTCGACGCTATGACCGGCGCCTCCGGAGGAGAGTCCACCGGCGTCGACTGGGAGGACGAGCGCGCGCCCGAGCCGACGGTCGAGCTCGAACGCAAGGACGTCGTGCGCGCCGTTCGCGAGGCGATCGCGGCGCTTCCCGAGCGCCAGCGGATGGCGTTGATCTTGGCTCGCTATGACGAGCTACCGTTCGCGGAGATCGCCGTTGTGCTCGACTCGTCCGAGCGCGCGATCAAGTCGCTCGTTCATCGCGCGCGCGAGAACTTGCGCGTCGCGCTCGCGCCGTTCCTTGAGCAGGGCCGAGCCGTCGCGGCCGCGGAGGAGCCATCATGAGCTCCGATTGCCTCGCCTTTCGCCGCGACCTCGCCGAGGCCCTGGGCGTCGAACCGACCGTCGCGCGCCGCGCGCTCGGCTGGCACGAGCACTTGCTCTCGTGCGCAGCGTGCCGGGAGCTGCTCGCGAAGGAAGAGGCGCTCGACGAGCTGCTCGCGTCACTCCCCGTTCCGCGCTTGCCGCAGGATCTCGCGCGGCGTGTGCTCGCCCGCCTCGAGGCCGAGCGCCTCGAGCAGTTGCTCGCGCTCGCCGACGAGCCCGACGTGCCGAACGGTCTGTCGCAGCGCGTTCTCGCCGGCGTTCGCGACCGCGAACGCGGCGACCTCGACGCGGTGCTCGATCGCCTCCCCGAACCTGTCGTCCCAGTCGATCTCGCGCGCCGCACGCTGCGCGCTCTTGAGTTGGAGCGCGCCGAGCCGGAACCGGCGGGTCGGATGCTCGCGTTTCCGCGGTTGGCGACCGCCGCGGCCGCCGCGGTGCTCGCCGCCGGAATGCTGTGGTTCGCGTTTGGTCGCGAGCGGGGTGCGTCGGTCGCGCCCACCGGAGACGACGCGCCGCTCGTTGTCGAGGGCGGCGAGGATGTCGACCCCGAGCTGCTAGACGCGCTCGACGTACTCGAGAATTGGGAGGCCGTCACGTCGGACGACCTCGACCTGCTCCTTGCCGAGCTCGACGCGATCGACCTCGCGTTGCTCGAGCACGGAGACGAACCGGCGACCGACGAGGAGGGTTGATCATGGCCTTCCATCAAATCCGCGTCTCCGCACTCGCGATCGTGGCTGTCGTTGGCGCGGGAATGTGCACCCACTCCGAAGCGCAGGAGCGCCGCGGTTCCGAGGATCGCAGCGAACTCGTCGCGCGTTGGTTGCGCAAGAGCCCCGAAGAACGCGCGCTCCTCAAGGAGCGTTTTGAGCAGCTCGAGAGGCTGCCGCACGAGGACAAGGCGGAGCTGCGGGAGCGCGCGAAGCGACTGCGTGAGTTCGAGCAGGAGGCGCGCGCCGAGGCGTCCGAAAGCGATCGGGCCGAAGCGGACCGTCTGCCCCCGCACCGCGCGCGCGACTTTTGGCGGGAGCGTGCGGTTGCGCGCGGCCGGGACGCCGGCCGCGTCCTGCGCGAACGCTTGCCCGAGGGTCTACGCCGGCGGCTCGAGAAGGCGGCGCCGTCCGAGCGGCGCGGGATCCTGCGTCAGCTACGCGAGACCGAGGGTGATCGCCGCAGCCTTTCAGCGCTCGCCGATCTCGGTCGCCGCCTCGACCTGACACGCGCGGAAATCGACGCCCTCGAGGCGCTCCCGCTCGACGAGCGCTTTGCCGCCATTGTCGAGCTGAAGCGTCGGCACATCGTGCAGCGAGTGCGCGAGGAGGGCCTGCCGCCTAACGTCGACGAGCGTCGCTGGGAGAGGCTCCAACGCATGGACGACAAGCGGTTCATCGAGGCCTTCGACCGCTTGCGTGAGCGTTCGCGGCCGCGCGACGAGCGACGTCGGCGCGGGCCCGAAGGGGTCGATGGACGCCGCGACCGCCGCTAGTCAGATCCGCTCGACCTGCAGGACCTCACACTCGAGGCCGCCGTTGATCAGCGCGTGACGCGGCGCGCCATCGAACCCGAGCCGATCGCACAGCATCGGATTGGCGGTCAAGAGATGCAGCGAGTACCCCTCGCAATGACGGCGCAGCCGTTCGCCGAACTCGCGGTACGTGCGCTCGAGCTCGTCGCCGCGGCCCACGCGCAGTCCATAGGGCGGATTCGTGACGATGGTCGCGTTCCACCCGGGGCGCGGCGCGAAGTCGAGGGCTGACGCGGCCTCGAACTCGATGCGCCCCTCAAGGCCGGCGGCGGCGGCGTTCTCGCGCGCCTCGGCGATACGCTCGCGATCGTTGTCCGAGCCGATGAGGCGCAACTTGCGTGGCACGATTCCCTTCGAGCTGGCCGCCTGCTTCGCGCGTGCAAACCGTGCGGCGTCGTGATCCGTCCAGCGCTCGAATCCGAACGCGCGCATCAAGCCCGGCGCGATGCCGGCTGCGATCCACGCCGCTTCGATCAGAATCGTGCCGGTGCCGCAGAACGGATCGAGGAGCGGTGCGCGCCCGTTCCAACCCGACATGAGAACCAACGCCGCGGCGGTCGTCTCTGCGAGGGGTGCTCGACCTTGGTGCTGGCGCCAACCGCGTCGGTGGAGTGAGTGTCCCGACGTGTCGACCGAGAGCGTGACGCGGTCCTTGAACACGTGCGCGTTGATGCGCAGGTCCGGATCGTCCTTGTCCACCGACGGGCGGTCGCCGGTGGCTTCGCGGAAGTGATCGACGATCGCGTCTTTGACGCGTTGCTCGACGAACTGTGTGTGGTCGAGGAGCGAACGGTTCGAGCGCGCGTCGACGACCAGCGCGCCGTCTGGCCGAAGAAACCGCTCCCAAGCGACCTCGCGCGCCCCGGCGTACAACTCGTCCGCATCGCGCGCCTCGAAGCGCGCCACGCGCTCGAGGACGCGGATCGCGGATCGCAGCCACAGGTTGGCCGTCCACGCGTCCTCGCGTGTGCCTTCGAACGCGACGCCGCCCACCTGACGCTCGATGCGTCGCAGCCCGAGCGCCTTCACCTCGGCGTGGAGTACCGCTTCGAGCCCCGGTGAGCAGGTCACGAAGTAGGGCGAGCGCGCAGACATCGCGGCAGGATACGCGGTCGCGCCGGGTGCGGACAGGAAGCAGGATCGCGGAGACGGGTTAGACTCCCCGCCAGATGTCCGCGACCTCCACACGATCGATCACGATTCCGCTCGTTCCGGCGGAGCGTGTTCTCGCCCGGGAAGACGCGATCGTCATCGACCTGCGTAGCCCGGCGGAGTTCGCCGAGGATCACGTCCCGGGCGCATACAACGTGCCGCTGTTCGACGACGCCGAGCGCGCGATCATCGGAACGCTGTACGCGCGGCGGTCGCCCAACGCCGCTTTCGACGAGGGTCGCGCGTGCACGCGCGAGCGCATCGGCGAGCTCGTCGCCACGGTGGCGCGCATCGCCGAGTGGGAGCCGCCCGCGGTGGATCTCGCCGAGCGCGTCGAGCGCTTGACGGCGGACGGCATTGATGGACTCGAAGGCGCGCTCGAAAGCGCCCGGACGGACGAGCTGCCGGCGCGGGCGGTCGTGTTCTCGTGCTGGCGCGGTGGTCTGCGCTCGCGCAGCGTGGTCGCGCTCCTGCGTGAGCTCGGACTCGAGCGCGCGGTCGGCATCGACGGCGGGTACCGCGAGTACCGCCGTCGCGTGCGCGCCGAGCTCGAAGCGTGGACCGCGCCGCCGGCGTTCGTGCTGCGCGGTTGGACGGGCGTGGGCAAGACACTCGTTCTGCGCGAGATCGAGCGGTTGCGCCCCGGCTGGACGATCGATCTCGAGCTGCTCGCCGGTCACCGCAGTTCGATCCTCGGCATGGTCGGGTTGGAACCGTGCTCGCAGAAGACGTTCGAGTCGCGCCTCGCGAAGCGGCTTCGCGCGGGCACACGGGGGCTCTGCGTGTTCGAGGGCGAGAGCCGCAAGGTAGGCGACGTGATCGTTCCCGACACGGTTTGGCGCGGCCTCCTCAGAGGAACGAACATCGAGCTGTTCGCGTCGATCGCACAGCGTTGTCGCGTTCTCATCGACGACTACCTCGAGAGCGACGCGAGCCGCGCGCACCTCGCGCAGCAGCTCCCTTTCATCGAGGAGCGCCTCGGGCCGAAGCGCTGGGCGGGCAAGCTCGTCGAGTTGCTGCACGCCAAGCGCGATCACGAGCTCGTCGAGATCCTGCTCGAGCGCTACTACGACCCGCTCTACGCACACTCCGAGAAGAAGCACACGATCCACGCGCGCATCGAGTCGGAAGACCCTCTGCGCGCGGCCCGAGACGTCGTGGCTTGGATCGAGTCGCACGGCGAGTCGGAAAACGATTCGGTGTGAGCCCGGGGCACGCGCCGCATTCCTAGAACTGGGACCGGCGCGCGTTCGTCCGGGCACTCTCAGGAGCCGCGACGCATCGGTCGATAAGCGGGCCATGTGCGGGCTGCTGGGGATTGCCGCCACGCGCGGTCGGCGGCCTTCCGTCACGCCGCGGGAGGTCGAAAGGATGCGCTCGACCATGAGGCGGCGCGGTCCTGATGGAAACGGTACGTGGGAACATGAGAACGTCGTGTTCGCGCACCAACGCCTTGCGGTGGTCGGGTCGAGCGAGGATGGCGAGCAACCAATGGCGACCGAGGACGGTCGCTTTCACCTCGTCTACAACGGCGAGCTGTACAACGACCGCGAGCTGCGCGCCGAGCTGATCTCGGCCGGCGTGTCGTTCCGTGGCACCTGCGATACCGAGACCGTGCTGCACGCGTTCGCGCAGTGGGGCACTGCGGCGTTCGAGCGGTTTCGCGGCATGTTCGCGATCGCGGTGTACGACAGCGCGGACCACGCGCTCTACCTTGCGCGCGACCCGCTTGGCATCAAGCCGCTCTACTATCACGTGGCGACGGGCGAGCTCGTGTTCGCGAGCGAACTGCGTGCACTGCTGACGCACCCGTACATCGACGCGCGACCCAACGTGCCGATGATGAGCGCCTACCTCACGTCGATGCGTTCCGTGCTCGGCGAGAGCACGCTCTTCGGCGGAGTCTTCGCCGTGCGGCCCGGCGAGTGGCTGCGCTTCGACACGACGTCCGGCACGCTTGCTCATACCGACTACTACACGCCGGCGCCGGTTGCGGCGGACGAACAGTCCGCACGCAGTGCAGAGGCTTCGGTGCGCGCAGCGCTCGAGGACTCCGTCGAGCGTCACTTGCGCGCCGACGTGCCCGTGTGCTCGCTTCTGAGTGGCGGCATCGACAGCTCGATCCTGTGTCGCATCGTGGCTGACCTAGGTGTCGAGCTGAATACGTGGTGTGCGGGCGGGCACGACGGCGACGAAGAGGGCGCGGACTTCGCGTTCGCGCGCGCGATGGCGCAGGAGCTCGACGCGGAGCATCGCGAGATCGTCGTCGATCGAGAGCGTTTCCTCCGTGATTGGGACTGGATGGTCGCCGAGCTGGGCATGCCGCTCTGCACGCCGAACGAAGTCGCGATCCACGCCGTGTCACGGGATCTGCGCGACGCGGGCTACGTCGTCGCGCTGAGCGGCGAGGGAGCGGACGAACTGTTCGCCGGCTACGAGCACGCGATGGTCGTCGCGCTCGACTTTCTTCGATCGCCCGACGATGTGCGTTCGAGCGGAGCGTTCCAACTCGAATCGGCGGCCTGGATTCCGACTTCGCTCAAGCAGCACGTGTTTGCGCCGGACGTGTATGCCGCGTGCGAGGGCGACGACTTTCTCTATCGCTACTACGACGAGCTCTTCGAGCGGTGCAGGCGCGAAGCAGGTCCGCACGCGACGGCGCTCGATCCGCATCTGCGCTTTCTGCGCCACAACAACTTGACCGGTCTGCTGCAGCGGCTCGACACGGCATCGATGCTCGCGTCGGTCGAGGGGCGGACGCCGTTCAGCGACGTTCGCGTCGCCGAGTTCGCCGATCGGCTTCCGATGGCGTTCAAGTTCGACACCACGTCGAACGCGGCGGATTCCGCGGGCGCGCGCGGCAAGCGGATCCTGAGACGCGCGTGGTCCGGGCGGCTCGCGGACGGGATCGGGACGCGTCCGAAGCAGTCGTTTCCGCTTCCATTCGCGAGCTGGCTCGGCGAGCGCGTGGGAGTGCTCGAGAGCTCGAACTTCGCGAACGCGTTCTTCGGCGCGGATGTGCGTCGCGAGGTCATGGAGTCACCGGCGCAGTATTCGCAGGTCGCGTGGCCGATGATCAACCTGACGCTCTGGGGCGAGCGCTGGTTCGCCTAGGCGGTCAGGAGAGCTGCGAGACGACCTCGAACGCGTCGGGATGCGCGCCGCATGCGAGCACGAAGAACGTCGCGTTGCCGATCGACTTGCGCTGGAACAGGGTGCCCTGGACTTGGAGCGCGAAGCGCATGCGCTCGCCGCATTGGGGGCAGCGCCTGTGTTCCGGCGATTGCACCCAAGCCGGCGTCGCGCCGATGCGGATCTGATCGCACGGCTCGTATTCGTGGCTCCAACCGCCTGCGCAGAGAAGGAAAGCGAGCAACTCCTCCGGATAGCGCGGACAGATCGTCTCCAACGCGCCCTCGAGGCTCGGGGACAACCGCAGCAGAGCGGAGGGCTGGAAGACGTTGCGGGGCTTTCCGGACGGACCGGTCGTGCGCGGAACGTCGACTGCGCGGAACACGCGCCCCCGAACAACTGAGTGGGAGCCCGAACCGTCCTCGAGCGCGATCGCGATCGGGTCGCCCGGAGTGATGGACACCGTTCGTCCGGCCCACGGGTGCGCCTCCAGGTGCGCCGGGATGGCGATGCGCCCGGTGGCTTCACGCTTGCGCTGTTCATTGGTGCGAGCGAGCAGGCAACCGACGGGCGGCCCGCCATCGATGTCGTCGATCGCGCTGTACACGGCTTCGAGCTGCTCTGGGTGGACGCGCTCCGCGTCGCGCGCGATGAGTCTGCGTTTGCGCACGTGCAGCAAGATCGCGATGACGATGCCGCCGAATCCGAGCACGAGCGCGGCGCCGAAGAGCGCGCCGAGCACATCACCGATCGACGCGAGGCTCGGGTTCATGGCGGTCGTTATCGGCCGCCGCGGCGCGACTCAGGAGGGCCAGCCGCCGTCGAGGAACCGGTTCGATGTCGAGAAGAACAGGTGGGGGTTCTCGATCCAAGGCATGTGCCCGATTCCCTCCCACACGACGAGGCGCGAGTTCGGCAGGATGCGATCCCACTCCTCGGTTCCGGAGAGCGCGACTGGGTCCTCCGCGCCGTGAACCAGGAGCGTCGGAGTATTGAGGGCGCCGAACTCGTTGCGCCAGTCGTAGTCGCCGAGCTTCTCGAGCAGACGCCGGCCTTGGTCGTTCACGCGATCCGCGTCGAGGTTCGGCTCGACGCACGGGCAGCTCTGCATGCGCTCGAGCGACGACTCGTCCGCGACGTAGGAGAGAAAGAAAACGCGGTGCACGGCGCGGCACCACGCGAGGGGATCGCGCTCCTTCGTGCCGGCCTTGCGCAAGAGCTCGAGCTCGCGCAGCCATTCAATCTTGCAGCGCCGCCCGAAGCGCTCGAGAAAGTCCATCCAGTACGGCGCCTCGGCCGGCGCGGTCGGAGGCAGGCCTGCAACATTGCAGAGCCCGTCGAGACCGTCCGGGAGCTCAGCGATCAGATCCTGCGCTTCTCTCTCGGAGCAATAAAGTTCGTGGTGATCGGTACCTAGGCGTTGGGCCGTTTCCCGTGCAAACGGTGTTTCGTCATTCCCCTCTGTGAAACCTATGGTGAAAGTACTAATTTTGGACAAGCGCCCTGACTGAAGAATCGCTGCTACTGCTGTGCTGTCATAACCGCCGCTCAGGAATACGCCTACCGGCACATCCGCAATTAGCCGATAATTGCAGGCAGAATGCAATAAGTTCTCCAGCTCATCTACTGCCTCGGAGTAGCTGATATCAAGTTTCGGCGCCCGGTAGTAGTCGTACACTGACCAGTATCGTTGCTTGCGTACTCCCCGGGTCTCCAGGTTTATTTCCCAGAATTCACCGGCAGGCTTTGCCCAGCACCGTGTGAGGCGGCGTGTGTACTTGGCATCAGCGATGATGCAGTCACGATCAAGCTGGTCGAACTCACTATCGTCGAACACGCCTGGGACAACGACTGGATCGTGCCGGTTCCACCGACCCAGGAGACCGGAAAGAAGGTTGCGGTGGTGG
>JAVJHY010691952.1:0-17670 GCA_035593235.1 Phascolosoma agassizii | reverse complement strand
GCAACGCGTCATGCAGTGGTAGTAGGGCGTCGCCCCGTAATCGATTTGCTCCGACCTCGGCCTAGGCATGCCCCAACATGCCCCGCGCGCCGGCACGTGTCAAGATATAACGAACGGCGGTTCTTCAGGCGGCTGCCCGCGTGTGTCAAGATATCGCGAACGTCGTTTATTAGACCGTGTCGTGGCCATCTTTCGGTTCTGCGGAAAACCCGGATGGGCATGTGGCTACCGCAGGCCGTGGCGGCGGAGCAGGCGGTGCAGGTAGGCGCGGTCGATTCCGGCCGCGCGGGCTGCTTGGCTGACATTTCCCGAATGGAACTCGAGCAAGGATCGCAGATAGGCGCTCTCGAACCCGGCGATCGCACGCTGTCGGGCTTCGGCATAAGTGAGCGTCGGATCGATCGCGGTCTTTGGATCGGAGGTGTTGGTGTGTGTGTGGCCGAGAGGCAATGCCTGCTCTAGCACCATGCAACGCTCGAGATGATTGCGAAGCTCACGCACGTTTCCGGGCCACGCAGCTTGTTCGAGCCGGCGGAGAAACTGCGGCGCCAGGAGCTTCTCTTTCACCTCGTCGCTGGCACCGAGCTGCTCGAGGAACACCCGGCAGAGCATGCCGATGTCGCCTTGTCGACTTCGCAAGGGAGGCAGCTCTACTTTGATCACCGCGAGCCGGTAGTACAGGTCGGAGCGAAACCGGCCCTCGTTGACCTCTTGCCGCAGCCGCCGATTCGTCGCGGCGACGACGCGTACATCGACGGGTAAACGCTCGGTGTTGCCCAGGCGGCGAATCGTTCGTTGCTCGAGGACGCGCAACAACTTGGGCTGTAGCTCGGGCGGCAACTCACCGAGTTCATCGAGAAAGACGGTTCCGCCGTTCGCAGCCTCGAATGCGCCGATGCGCTGTTGGACTGCTCCGGTGAACGCGCCCTTTTCGTGGCCGAAGAGCTCGCTCTCGAGCAATGCGCCCGGAATGGCACCGCAGTCGACGACGACAAAGGGCCCTTCGGCCCGACCACTGGCCTCGTGAATCGCTTCGGCCGTGGCTTCCTTGCCAGTACCTGTGGCGCCTTCGAGCAGAATCGTGGATTCGCTGCCGGAGATCCGCTCGAGCACGGCAAACACCGAGCGCATGGCAACCGATCGGCCGATCAAGGGGCCAAAACGTTCTCGTGCCGAAATGGGAATCGATGTGCGCTCCGCGATGACGTGAAAACGAAGCGACGCATCACCCAGCTGCAACGTGCTGCCTTCTTTGAGCCACGCACGCTCCACACGCACACCATCGACGAAGAGACCGTTGCGGCTCTCGAGATCGTAGATGCGCACGCCCTTTTCATCCGCTCGGATTTCGCAGTGGAAACGCGAGACGGTTCGATCCTTGAGCACCAGCTGGTTGGATGGGTGGCTGCCGATCGAGCATGTTGCACCCTCAGCTTGGTAGCCCTCGCCGGCCGGCTGCACACGTTCGAGCGAAAAACGGTCGACCTCGAAGCTGCTCGCCGCGTCCTGATTGAAGGAGGCGACTTCGGTACTGGTATGGGTGACGTCGTCGGCCAAATCGCGGAGATGGTACACCTTTTCGTCGGCCTGCTACCATCGAACCATGGGTGCACGGCCCATCACGCCGAAGCCTTTTGGGAGATATACGCTCGTCGCTCGGATCGCCTCCGGAGGAATGGGTCGCGTCTATCTCGCGAAGGATGGCGCCGGCGAGCTTGTGGCCATCAAGCGGATTCACGAACACCTCGCCGAGCAGAGCAAGTTCGTGCGCATGTTTCACGACGAGGCGCGCATTGTCGCGCGCGTCGACCACCCGAACGTCTGCCCGGTCATCGACTTCGGCGAAGAAGACGGCATTCCCTATTTGGTGATGCCCTTTCTCTCGGGCAAACCGCTCAACCAAGTACTCGAACGGCTGCAGCAGCGTCCGCTCGACGAGAACGCTCCCTTCATTTTCGCGCGCATGATCGCCGATGCCTGTGAAGGACTGCACGCTGCACACGAGCTCAAAGACGAGGAGGGGCAGCCGCTCCAGGTCGTGCACCGCGACGTCACGCCACACAACCTCTTCGTCGGCTTCGATGGAGTCATTCGCGTGTTGGATTTCGGTGTGGCCTCGGCGCGGCAGCGTCTGGCCAGCACCGTCACCGGCGAAGTGAAAGGCAAGTTCGCGTACATGGCGCCCGAACACATCGACGGCATGCGCACCGATCGGCGTGCCGACATCTGGTCGCTGGGTGTCGTTCTTTGGGAGGCGATCGCCGGTGAGCGCTTGTTTCAAGGCGAATCGATGGGCGACACGGTCAAGAACGTGCTCAGTGGAGCGGTTCCGAGTTTGTCCGAGTACCGCATGGACGTACCGCTCGGCATCGAAGAAGCCGTGTTCCAATCGCTCGCGCGCGATCGCGACGTTCGTTTTCACGATGCGCACACGATGGGTCGCGAGCTGCTGGGCGCGCTCGACGAAGCGCAACACCCGGTCGAGGTCGCCGACGTCGCCGCGTTCATGACCGAGCTCTTTCCCGAAGGGCCTCACGAGCAACAAGCACTGGTCGAAAGCGCACGTCGCACTCGCCGAAAGAAGCGCGCCGACGACACGCCGGTGGTTGCGATTTCGTCCGACATGCCCATCAGTGCTTTGCATCCTCGCCTGGGCAAACTCGACGACGGCTCCGATGCGGTCACGATTTCACGTGCGCCACCAACCGAGCGCAAAAAGTGGATCCCCTTTGCCGCAGGTGGAGCAGGCCTGGCCGTGCTGCTGGTTCTAATCGGTTCTTTTGGATCGGATGAGGAGGAGCCGACGGCCCTCTCGAGTCCACCCGTTCGTCTAGGTTTCGAAGTCGTGCCTCCGGAGATCGATCCGAGCATGGAAGCCGAGATGATTTTCGGGCTCGAAGAGAGCATGGTCGAGCGGCCGGTCGAGCAAGCCATCGAGCAGCCGGTCGAGCAGCCGGCGGTCGAGCAAGCCATCGAGCCGGTCGAGCAACCGATCGAAGTGCAGACACCGATCGAGGTACTGCCCGCGGAGCATCCTGTTCCAACACCGATGGTTGAGACCATGGTGGAGGCTGCACCAATGGCGACACCGATGGCGCGCGGGCGAGGCCAGCTCAGCGTCGCGACACCTGGCGGTTGGGCGAAAGTTTTTCACAACCGACGCTACCTCGGCGACACTGCGGGAACCTGGTCCCTGCCCGCCGGGTACCAGCGCGTTGAGCTACAGCCCTTTGGCACCGGCCCACGAAGCCGGCATCGTGTGCGCATCCGGGCAAACCAGACCGAACGCCTCAGCGTCCGCGTCAGTCGTTGAGATCGCACCGAAATCCACCGCTGCACTCGGATTACTGGCAAAAAACATGGATCTCAGCCACGCTCCGAAGTCCACCGTGGGCGAACAGGACGAGCGTCCCACCCTACTCATATTGGGCAGGGGGGAGCCGATGGAAGCGGCCATCCGGCTGGCACTAGAACGGCATCGAATTGCGGTGGAGTCCGCAGAGACGAGCTCCGCCGTAGAGGCCGCCACTGCCGCAGCTCCGGACCTCGTGCTGCTGATCGGTGATGCCGTTGCCGACAACGGACGGGTCGTGTTGGGCGAGCTGTCCAACACACCCGCGACGTCGGTCGTCCCGGTTGCGCTGCTTCTCGACGACGCGAGTCTCGACCAACGTCTTCGCGCGTTTCGTTCCGGCGCAGTAGCGGTCGTTCAGCGGACAGCAAGTACGCACGAGATCGCAGCGCGTGTGGCCGAACTTGCCAAGGAGCTCCCCGAGCGACCCGGCGAAGCAGCCGGCGAGTTGGGAGACACGACACTCGACGAGCTCGTTCAGGTCGTCACGCGGCAACTGCGCACCGGTATTCTTTCCGTCGAATCCGAGGATGAGGGTGTGCGTCTGGTGCTCGGTCCAGGAGGGCCGATCTCCAAAGCGGTTGATGCGTTCGTCGCTCAGCTGAAGCCGCTCATCGAAAAGGCCGAACCGCTTCGGTACGAGTTGCTCGAGACGCCTTCCGCCCGGCTCGCATTGTTGGATGCGGACCAACATCCACGTGCCGACGTCGAGCTTCTCTCCGGCCTGCGCCTCCTGTTGATGGACAACGACCCAGCGCGCGCGGATGGATTGGCCCAAGCGCTTCGTGCGCAAGGTGCGCTGGTTGGAGTGACCGAGGCCAGCGCGCGGGGACTGCAACGCGCACGCGGGCTCGACCCCTCGGTCGTTGTGCTGGATGCCGCGACCATCGAAGGCGATGGATTCGAGGCAGTACGCAAGATCCGTCGCGATCCACGGCTACGATGGGCAGGTTTGCTGGTCGCGCCCTGGGACGAAATTTGGCCAAAAGATATCGCTGTCCCTGACATCGAGGAGCTGGCAGGTCGGATTGCGCCGCTGGTCGAGCACGACCTGGCGTTGATGCGCCGAGCCGAGGGTGAAGAGGAGTTCGACACCCGCCTCGAGCTCACAGGGCCGAGCCGCATGCTTCGCGCACTCGCACGACTCGAAGGGACCCGTCACATCATCGTGCGAAGCAGCGAAGCAACCGTGCACGTCGACTTGGCCGATGGGTTGATCGTCGGGGCGACCGCGCGCACGAAGGATGAAGAGATCGACGGGGCGAGCGCGCTGTCGACCTTGCTTGGGTTAGGCACTGGACGTGTGCACATCGCGAAACGCCAGCACCCGCAAACCGCCACAATCATGGCACCCGTCGATCAAGCTCTCGACGCAGCCGCGAAGACGATGAGTGCAGGGCACAGTCGACCGCCGGCGCCACTGCTCCCGCCGTCCGAGCGTCCGACGCCGGCAACTCCAGATCCCGCTGGGCCGGCCGGCGATGAGATGTCGTGGGATGGCGACAAGCTCGAGTCTCTGCTCACGGGCGAGGAGACCAAGCTGCCCAGCACGGCATCGGACAGAGCCAAAGCCAAGACGATGATGGGGTTGGCGCCACCTCCTCCCAGCAAGAAGACCCAGGTGAAGACCGTTGCTGGCGTCAGTGCTTTCAAGATCCCGCGGCCACCACCCCGCGAGGAGATCTCTGCACCACGCGACGAAACGGCAACTCCCGCAGCCGGAACCTCTCGGGAGAAGATCAAGACCATGTTCGGGCTCGGCGACCCGCCGGATGCGGACATGGACGAAACCCCGACAGTGATTCCTCCACCCGGGACGTTTCCCGTTGAAGGCGATCCTGCAGCCGCATTCGAAGAGGGCGCGCGCGTTACCGAACCACTCGACGCCATCTTCGATGATCTCAAGGTCGAAGGCGCTGACCCACTGATGGAGACCGGCCTCTCGCGGCCACCGCCGCCTGATGAGCCGTCCGCAATCACGGAACTCTCGTCTCTCGAACCCGGAAGCGAAGCACCGCCACCGCATCCGCCGCCAGCGCCACCATCGACCGACGACACGTACGACGACTTGAGCATCCCCTTCGACGATGCACAGCAAGACTTGCCGAGCCTGAGTTTGCCGCCCGATTCGTCCGATGACCTTCAGCCGCCGCCGATCGAGGAGGATTTCGAATACCGGGAGCCCGAGCCGACCGATCGCTTCCAGGTTCAGCTGCCCGCGAAGAGTCGGACAGGGATCTGGCTGGTTGCGACTGCGATCGTTCTCGGTGGTTTGGGCGCCGGCGTGTTCTTCCTCGGACCCTCACTCGCACCGCAGTGGTTTGGCCCGAACGGGAGTGTTCTCGCTTGGGGGACACCGGCGATCGATCCAATGGGGGCGCAACCCGAGCCGACCGAGCCGACCGAGCCGACCGAACCCGAACCGACCGAACCCGAACCGACCGAACCGACCGAACCGACCGAACCGACCGAACCGACCGAACCGACCGAGCCGACCGAGCCGACCGAGCCGACCGAACCGACCGAACCTGCCGCCGACGTACCCAGCGAAGAAGAGCTTCGCGGAATGAGCCGTGCAGCACGAGAACGCGCAGCAAACCGACTGGCGAACCAGGCCGAGGACGCCATCGGCGAAGACCTGTTCGACGACGCAGAAGCTCTGCTAAGGCGCGCTCTCCGTTACGACGAACGCAACCCGCTCGCCACAGCCACCTACGCGCGCCTCTATCTTCGCAAACGTGAAGGCGAACCCGCCTTGGAGTGGGCACAACGCGCCATCGCGCTTCGCCCGCGTCGCGCGGGGTATCACGTACTCTACGGGGACGCGCGAAAGCTCAATGGCGACCGCGGCGGTGCAAACCGCTCCTACCGACGCGCGCTCACCATCGAACCCAACAATCGCCAAGCCCGCCGCCGCCTTCGCGGCGGGTGAGACTTCTTTTTCGCGCGCTTTCCGAAAACCTCCCCCGTCGGACCTGAACCCACCGAGTCCGAACGCTTCGCGTTCCCGGCTCGCTTCGCCTCCGGCCACGAAACCGCCAAATTGACGTCGGTCGTTATATCTTGACATCCAGCCACCACCAAAGCGCCTAATTAAGGTCGGTCCTAATATCTTGACATCCGTCGACGACCCGCCTGCCTGGCCCGAATGGTATAACTAAGGTCGGTCATCTTAACTGACATTCGCCGGAGCTCATCGGCCGGGGACTCCGATTGCTCGGCGCTCGCCGCTCGCTTCGTTCCTGGGCGGCGGTGAAGAAAATCACCCGGATCCATGCAGAACAGGGGGGAATCGTGCCGACCTACTCTGCGAAACCCCGAGTAAGCCGCGATTCGAACCCATGCGGGTACAGTGCGATGGGAGTTCCAATGCGTTGCTGTATCTCGCTGTGTCTTTTCTTGTCGTTCGCCTGCTCACCCGACGGGGGCGGGCGTCCGAGCCGCGACGCCGGCGGCGGTGGTGACACCGGCGGCATGGATTCGTCGTTGCCCGATGCCCCACGCCGCGACATCGGAAGCTTCGATACGGGGGGCGAATGCGTCGCCGACTCGTTCACCGCCGAAGAGAGCCTACAGCCCGTCGATATCGTATGGGTGATCGACAACTCCGGGTCGATGAGTGAGGAAGCGAGCCTGATTCAGGAGCAGATGAACTCATTCGTCTCGACCATCACGAGCGTGGGGTTGGACGTTCACGTCGTCGTGATCACGGCAGGCGGCTTCGTCAATGTGCCCGCGCCCTTGGGGACGGACCCATCGCAGTTCTTGCGCATCGCGGAAAGCGTCGGTTCAAACGAAGCGTTGGAGATACTGCTCTCGACGTTCTCCAGCTACGAGTCCTTTCTCCGGCGCACGGCCTCGCTCCACTTCATCGCAGTGACAGACGACGAGAGTGAAGGCCTCTCTGCAGCGTCGTTCACCAGCACCATGACAACAAACCTCGCGCGCACGTTCCGATTCCACTCAATCGTGTCGCCGCCTGGGTCTCGCCCGAGATCATGCCCGCCCATTGGTCCGTGCGAGGGATGCGAAGGACCTCGCGGCGAGGCCGCCGCGAATGGGGACGAGTATTGGGATGTCTCGAGCATGACTGGTGGTCGCCAGCTCTCGATTTGCACACCGGACTGGACGCCCCTCTTCGGTGAGCTCTCGGCGGCAATCGCCATCCCCATGTCGCTTCCGTGCGTCTATGAAATGCCACCGCCGCCTCCAGGCGAGGAGCTGAATCCGCTCGAGGTCAACATCCGCTACACCCCGGAGGGAGGCAGCGAAGAGACCATTCCGAACGTCGGCAGCTTCGATCGCTGTACCGGCGAAGGCTGGTACTACGAAGGTGATCCTGCCGACCCCGACCGCATTTTGCTGTGCCCCAACACATGTCGACGCCTCGAACTCTCCTCTGGCCGCATCGACTTTGCCGTCGGCTGCGCGACACTTCTGATCTGATGCGGCTCGCGCTGATTTTCGTTCTTGCGTGTGGTGGGCAGAATGCTGCCGAGCCTGCGGCGGAGGCTCCGACGGGGGAGCAGTCGCTTCGTCCTGTGCAGGAAGAAGCGACTGCGGCACCGCTGGAGCTGGATCCTTCGGCGCCGCCCGTGGTTCGCTTTTGGGCTGAGGCGCAGGATTCGGGTGCGACGTTGCATTTGCAGAACCGCGGTGGCGAAGCGATTCAGCTTCGGTCGGCGCTGGTGATGGAAGTGAAGAGCGATGAGACTTGGGAGGCGGTCGATGTGCAGCTGGCGTTGCGCTCCGATTGCGAAGCCGAGCCTCCGGCGTGTGTGACGCTCGCACCCGGTGGCGAGTTGATCCCACCGAATTGGTTGGGGACTCGTGGTGACGCACAATGCACCTGCGAGCGCTGCGTCGCGGTGCAAGGTGAAGTCCGTTTCGTTGCCCAAAGCTGCGCTCCCGAGGGAACCACGCCGCATGAAATCCGCAGCGAAGCGCTCGTAGTTGCTCCCTAACGGGTAGGTAGTTCGCGATGCTCAGACTGGTGAGGACAACCGCGTGTGGCCGCAGCTCGGGCAGGTTCGCAACTCGGCGGCATACGGCGCAGAGCAGTGCGAGCAGAAGACCCGACCTGCGAGCGTGGCTTCATCGAGCTTCTTCAGCTCGCCATAGCGAACCTCGAGCTCCGCAGTGCTCATGCGGTCCTCTTCCGCTGCCGGGCTCCAGATCACTTCCATCGCGATCAGCTCCGAGGGTTTGAGCGACGCAATTCTGTCGAGATGCCGGCTCACCGAGATCGCGTCACTGGCGTCGCCAACGCCGCCGATGTCCCGCCGTGATGCGACCACCAGACTCACGACGACGACGCCTTCTCCCTCTTCGGGCTTCGCACGTAGCGCGGGTGCGTCGCGCGATTCGTGCTGACCATCGACGTTGCGGGCGACCTCGTAACGAAAACGGGCGCGCAAATCCGACGCGATCTGCGCAAAGCTGGCCTGCGCGCGGTGCTCCGCCATTGGGTCGGCGTCGATCGCTCCGCCGTATAGCCACGCAGCTTTCACATCTTTCAATTCGGCGATCACCTCACCGAGCAAGCGAACCAAGTCGCCTGGCGAACTGGTCGACCCCTGCGCCAAGGTCGCCAGCTTCGCCTGCATGGCCGCCCGCGCACGCCAGTCGATGGCGATCAACACCGCCGACACATCGACCTGCGGAGCTCCAACGACTGCCGCGCCGGGATGCCTGAACTTGTCCGGTACGTCGATCGGCGGCAGCGAGGGACTCGGAAACAAATAGCTCAGGTCGCGCGGCCGGCCGGTGGACTTCGACAGGCGACTGAACACGAAGATGAGCACGATGAAGCCCACGCCGAGAAAGAGCATCAGGCGTATGAACGACCCACCAATGTCATCGTGATCGAGAAGGTGCGGCCCATCAACCGTCGTCCGCGGGCCGTCGCTGCTATGTGTCGACCCCCACGTCGACGTCGAACGCGACGACGTTGGCGAGGTGCCCATGTACGAACTGGTGGGCGACGTCGTGGATCGGCTGGTCGACCTCGAAGGGGTCGACCTCGAAGGGGTCGAATGGCTGGAGGACGTGGACCTGGAAGTGCTGGAGCCCCAACTTCCGCCGCCGAAACTCGCGCCGGTCGACTGCGCTGTGGTCGTTGAGACAAACGAGAGGAGGCCTGCGAGCGCGACGAGCGCTGCAACGAAACCCGGCTCGTTTCGAGATCGCCGCATCACCCCTCTACCGGTGGGCTCGGGAGCCAATCGGCGAGCAACCCGCCCGCGACCCCGTCGCCGAGAAAGATGTAGTGCACGACGATCATCAAGATGAACGGGACGATGACCACGATCAGACTCGCGCCATCACTCACCCCACACGCTTCGCGGGCAGCTTGGCGCATCGCAACGAAATGCAGCACCAGCGGCACGACGCCCAACATCAGAACGATGAAGAACATGAACGACCCGGTGGAGTCTTTGGGAAGCCCCCACATCAGCAACATCACCGGCAGTCCGAGCACGCCTTGCATCGGCAACCACCAAGCTCGGTACAAGACCGCTCGCAGCGCGATCAGCCGAACTTCGTCGGTGGCAGCACCTTCGGGCGCCGTGCCGTACGCGTTGGCTAGGCTCACGTAGCTCGCCGCAAAAAAGAAGAGCTCGATGCCGGTGACGAGCAGCGCGATCCCACTCGCGTGTGCGATGTCGGACCCGATCGTCATCGTCGAGTCCAACACCTCGACAGTGAATACGTCCCCGAAACGCAATGTGTGTGTGAAGGGAATGATGCCCTGAAGCAGCGTGAATGGGACGAACGTCAGCAACGCAAACACGAGCGGTGCGCCCCAACGATCGCTCGCCGCAAACGATTGTGCAGTCACACGAGGGCTGAACGCCTCGCGCAAACCACGACCCAGTCGGCCCAAAAAGAACCCGGATTCCTCGAAGGCCGGGAGGACTGCATCCGCGTCGTCGGGCTCGTCCCTGGACTCCATGCCGCCGCAACGGTATCACCTCCCGCATGACTCAAACGTCCGACCTTCTTGCCGCGATTAAGGACTCCATCGACGGCCCGAAAATCGCTGCGCTCAGCCACCAGATCGGCGCCAAGCCAGAGCAGACGCAGACCGCGTTGGCCGCAGCGCTTCCGATGTTGGTGGGTGCCCTGGCCAAAAACGCGAGCACGAGTGATGGCGCCAAAGCGCTCGAGAGTGCGCTGGACCGAGACCACGACGGCTCGCTGCTCGATTCACTCGGTGGACTTCTCGGCGGTGGTGGCCAACAACCTGCAGCGGGTGGTCTTGGTGGTCTTCTCGGTATGGCTGCGAGCATGATCACCGAAGCTCCCGGACCGGGCAGTGCGAAGTCCGCAGACGGTGCCGGCATTCTCGGCCACATTCTCGGCACAAAGCAGGCACCCGTAGAACAAGGCGTCGGCAAAGCGAGCGGACTCGACGGCGCGCAGGTGGCGCAGCTGCTCATGACGCTGGCACCGATCGTGATGGCAGCTCTCGGGCGAACCAAACAACGCCAAGGTCTCGATAGCGGTGGACTCACGGATCTCCTGGGCAAGGAATCCGGTCAGTTGGGCGGAGGCGTCGCAGGCGGCGTGCTCGGTTCGTTGCTTGGCGGCGACGACTCCAGTGTCGCCGACGGCGTCGCCAAGATGGGCCTTGAGTTCGCCGGCAAGAAGATCCTCGGCTCGCTCTTTGGCTGAGCCGACCTTCAACCAGCGATACGAGACCGGCTTGACCTTTCGCTTGCGAACGGCTTCCTAGGGGCATGCCCAAGCTCCGCGCAGATGTGGCGCTGACCGAGCGCGGACTTGCCCCGAGCCGTGCGCGCGCACAGGCTCGGATTCTCGCGGGCCGAGTTTTCTCAGGCGAAACGCGTATTGAGAAGGCTGGGCAGAAAGTCGCTTCTGATGCACTACTGGAGGTCCGGGGAAGCGACAACCCTTTCGTATCTCGTGGCGGGCTGAAGTTGAGCGGAGCGTTGGCTGCGTTCGAGTTCGATCCCTCCGGCCTGGTGTGCGCCGACTTCGGTGCTTCAACTGGGGGATTCACGGACTGCTTGCTCCAGAGCGGCGCCGAACGCGTCTATGCGATCGATGTCGGCTACGGGCAGCTTCACAACAAACTACGAATCGACGATCGCGTCGTGAGCATGGAGCGAACCAACGCGCGTCATCTGAAGAAGGATGACTTGCCGATATCGGTCGACCTCGTGGTCATCGACGCTTCGTTCATCAGCCTTGCGAAACTCTTGCCCGCCACGCTCGAGATCCTCACTCCCGAGGGTGCCGTCATTGCGATGGTCAAACCGCAGTTCGAAGTGGGCCGAGACAAGGTCGGCAAGGGGGGCGTGGTGCGCAACGAAGAGGATCGCACGGCGGCGATCGATGCCGTCGTCGATGTGGCGACGACGTTGGGGCTTCATGAACAAGCCCGGGTCGACTCGGAGGTCACCGGACCGAAGGGGAACCGTGAGGCCTTCGTCTGGCTCATTCGAGAGAGCTGAGTTGTTTGGTTCCGATGCATGGATTCGAACCATGATTCGTGGATTCAAAGTCCACTGTCCTGCCATTAGACGACATCGGAAAAACGAGACGAAGGTGTAGCACGAGATCCGGCTCTGGGCAGCTACAGCGAAGGGCGCGCCCGATAAGCTATCGCTATACGCCTTCGGCCAGTCTACACTCGCACGGCCGATGAGCAGAACCCTCGAACTGCCGGTCTCATTGAAGCGCCGGTTACTGCATCTCCGACTCTTGACCGGCACTCAGTCTCCGGCAGAGCTGAACGCGGACCGGGTCACCGCAATCCAGAAAAACATCAGCGTCGAGCTTGGCGACCCACTACTTGCAGTGTTCGCCAACGGTGACGCCGCGCTCGCCCGTTACGAAATCCGTCTTCGTCACATCGGCACGCACACCGCGGAGTTTCGGTCTCAGGGCGGTCCGCGCGGGATGATCGCCATCGGCCGTGATCCCGACGGACGGTTTTTGGTCGGTGTCGCGCCGATGGGGCTTCGCCTTCACTTGCTCGGCCTAGAGGGCCAACCGGCCCGTGTTCTCAGCACGGAGGACTGGCTCGACGAGCTGATCGCGGATGAGATTGAATCGTTGCGTGATGAGCTGGGGGACGCGAAGGCGCGAACGATGAAAGTCGTCAACGATGATGAAGCTCGGGCGTTCGAACCCAAGCTCACGATCGACGAGTCTCCCAAACGAGAGGTCACGCATCCGAAGTTCGGTGATGGTGTCGTGCTATCCGAATCCGAAGACAAGACGAAGCTCGAGATTCTCTTTGCCGACGGAACGACGCGGACACTCATGGCGCGTTTCGTGACTTCTCCGGATCGTTCGCCCGCGTAAGTCTGCCGGAGGAAGAGTTCCGGGGAGCGAAGCGAGCCGCGAACGCGAAGCGTTCGGAGTCGGAGGGGGGCTCATCTCCGGCGGGGCGAGGTTTTCGGGACAACCTCCCCAAAAGAAGTCTGCCACAGGTTCCGCCGTTGGATGCGGCTACGAGCCATCAATAGGTGTGTCAATATAGGCGCCAGTCGCTTAACTTGACATATTGTCCGTATAGGCGCCAGTCGCTTAACTTGACATGTTGTGGCGCGCCGTCTGTTCGGAGTTGGAGCGGGACACGACCGGTTCATCTCCGGCGGGCGGAGGTTTTCGGGAAAACCTCCCACAAACGAAGTAGCCCCAATCTGTGGACGTACGGAAATACTTCGTACGGACACGAGGTGTGGCGCGATGGAACGGTCACGAGCCGTTTGATCCGCAGACGGATCCATCACTTCTTGTCGAACGACAAGAGTGGATTCTGGGGGTCGGTGCGGTCGGAGAGATTCGAACTCTCTTTCCCAGGATGGGACTCTGGTGTCTTGCCGAGTAGACGACAACCGCGGGTGTCGGCGCAGCTGCACCGACGAGACCATCTGCCGAAGCGAATGGGTGCTCGGTAGTACTCCCGAGCGGACCGATGCACGCTTACCTTCGTGCGCATCGGCAAACGCACTTACCTTCGTGCGTAGAGTCAAGTCGGCCCCCAACTGCTCGAGCGCGAGCGCAGCGAGCACGGCGCAGAACGCCGAAGTTGGTGGGGGGGCCCCGTCATGCGGCTTTGCCGCAGCGGGGGGGAGGGCTGCATCAGCCCTCCCTATAAGAATGGTACGACGAGCGAGACTCGAACTCGCGTCTCAGGAGTGGCGCTCCCGTGTCCTTCCAAAACTGGACGATCGTCGTAGAAGGAGGGCTGCATCAGCCCTCCCGAAAAAGGTGGGAACGAGGGAGGTGCCTCGTTCCCGGGATCGGATGCCGCGCGAGCTCCGACGCCGCCGTCGAAGGAGCAAGCATGCCGGTCGAGTGCAATGTCAGCCCACACTCGATCAAAATTCGTTGATGACCTGGCCGAAGATGGAGGTATCGATCCCCACGCCCTCACGGGTCGCGCACCGTGTTCAAAACGGGCTCAGCTCCCAGCTGAATCACCTTCGAAGTTGGTAGAAGATGGAGGTATCGATCCCCACGCCCTTGCGGGTCGCGCACTGTTTTCGAAACAGGCCCAGCACCTTGCCGGATCATCTTCCTTGGCACGCCGAGAAGGAATCGAACCCTCAGACAGACTGGTTTGGTGCCAGTCCCGCTCAACAGAGCTTCGACGTATGAATTGGCACGCCGGGAGAGAATCGAACTCTCGGACAGGCTGATTTGGAGTCAACCCCGCTTGCTCAAAGCTCCGACGTATGTGGCAGAAGACGGAGGTATCGATCCCCACGCCCTTTCGGGTCGCGCATTGGTTAGCAACCAAGCCTGAGCCCTGCTCAGGTCGTCTTCCAAGCCCGCCCACCGGCTACCGCCAGCAGACGAGTGGCGGAAATGAAGGGACTCGAACCCGTCTTCTCCTGGGAGGTTTGATGCAAACCTCCCCCCGGCGGGGCGGAGCCCCGCACGGGTCCCCCTCCGACTTCGGCGCTCGCGCGCCGTGCTCGCTTCGCTCGCGCTCGAGCTGCAAGCGGCGGAAATGAAGGGACTCGAACCCCACGCTCCTAGCGGAGTCGCACACCCGCTTCCAACGGGGTCCGATCGGCCTGATCGGTTTCACTTCCATTGCGGTCGACCGACGAGTCGGCGACCGCCTGTGTTAGGCGAGCTTGGCGACCAGGTCGCCCCACTCACCGCGCAAGTACTTCCGCAGCCGGATCTTCTTCCCACTGCGATGATCGGTGACGGTGTCTTCTTGCGCTCGAATCGTACGGATCTTGTCGCCACGCATTCCCGAACCGACCAGCTCACGCCGTGTCGAGTCGAGTTTGCCCTTGGCGGCCTTGCGCCGTTCGCTCTCGAGCCGCGCCATCAACGTGGTGAGAGCGCGCTCTTTGTTTTGAGCGAGGTGGCGACCGCTATCGATGCGGACGAGGATCCCCGTCGGAATGTGCGTCAGTCGCACGCCGGACGCCGTCTTGTTGCGCTTCTGGCCGCCCGCTCCTGAACCCCGAAAGAAGTTCCAGCGCAGCTCCGACTCGTGAATCGCGAGCTTTTCGTCCTTCACTTCGCGGTATACGGCGACGGTGACGGTCGAGGTGTGCACGCGTCTTCGCTTGTCGTTGGGCGGAACCCGCTGCCAGCGATGACCACCGGACTCGTGTTTGAAACACGGCCAGGCATGACTTCCACACGCTCGAAACGTCAGGTAGCCCGGACGCTTCTCGAGGTGCTCGACGTCAAAGACGCCCTTTGCCACCCTGCTGCTCGCGATAGACGCGGGCGCGCTTGAGATAGATGGAGAACTGTTCCTCCACGAGGCATTTGGCGTCGTCACCGCCTTCGCCTGCGCGGAGCTCTACGACGATACTGTCCATTGACTCCGCTCCTTTGTTGAAAAGGGAACGCGGCAGCCTAAGCATCGTTGTAAGGGAGGCAACCCCGGAGCGGACTTTGACTCCCGGAGCACCGAAAAGTTGCAGGTGGCGCAAGCCCCGCGGCGTTGGTTGCCTGCGCCACCCGGTGACCCGATTGGGTCGCGAGCACTCACTCACCTCCCATCAGGCGAGTGCGTGCGTCCAAGACATCCAGGTTTTCCAGGTGTCCGGGATTTGTGAAACGTCGACGTGGAACGTCCCGCTAGGGAGCCACGACGGACGAACCGGCTTCTTGCGAAGCGGCATCTTTGCTTGCCTCGGAGTCCGGTCGGCCTTTTGCTCGTTGCAAGAACGGCAAGCGGTAACGATGTTCTCCCACACGGTCTTGCCCCCTTGTGCACGCGGCACAACGTGGTCGTACGTGAGGTCGCGCATCGAGAACTTCTCGGCGCAGTACTGGCAGCGGAAAGCGTCGCGGAGGAACACGTTCAACCGCGAGAACTTGATCCGATGCTTCGGACGGCGCGTTCCCTGACGAAGCCGGACGACGGCAGGCATGTTCATCGTGAGCGATACGGAACGAATCACGTCCGCGTACTCTTCGACGACATCGGCCTTACCCACGTACAGGAGGGTGACGGCTTTTTGCCAGGAAACGATTTGATGTGGAACGTAGCCCTGATCGAGAACGAGCGTGCGCATGGCTATCTTTCTCCTGCGTGCCTCTGCACGCGGCTCGGTTTCATTGGTTGATGGTTTAAAGAAGGCGCACGACGAGTCGTGCACCGGTACCCAGAGCGAGAGTCGAACTCGCATGACCTCTAACGGGTCCACGGTCTCTCAAACCGCTGCGTCTACCATTCCGCCACCCGGGCAGGTGTTTGCGCCCAAGAGACGCGATGATCCTCCAACCAAACCCGCAAGCCCACGGCGAAGCAAAGCCGGCCGAGGTCTGCGAAGACGAACCCGCAAGCCCACGGCGAAGCAAAGCCGGCCGAGGTCTGCGAAGACCAACCCGCAAGCCCACGGCGAAGCGGCGCGCCCGAAGGGCGGCGGAGGTGGAGGGGGGGACCCGCTGGGCTCTGCCCAGTGGGGGGGAGGGATGCGGTCATCCCTCCCCAACAAAGAGGTACCGAAGGAGAGAGTCGAACTCACATGCCACAAAGGGCCACGCGTTCTGAGCGCGCTGCGTATACCGTTCCGCCACTCCGGCTCGAGACGTCGTTGTGCGACGTCGGTACTGCATAGGGGAATCGAACCCCTCTTTCATGGCTGAGAACCAAGCGTCCTTCCGATAGACGAATGCAGCATGTCGGGTTCCGAAGAACCGGCGCCACGTACGAGGATCGAACTCGTCTCACCCAATAGACAGTCGGGCTGCATCCCAGATGCACAACGTGGCTTAGGCGCGCGCGCACGGCCTTAGATGGAGGCCGCACACGATCGCGTAGTGCCACGTACGAGGATCGAACTCGTCTCAACCGGTAGACAACCGGACTGCATCCCAGATGCACAACGTGACTTGAACGAGCCGAAGCCCGGATGGGCCGAAACCCAGGTTTGCTTAGTGCCGAAGGAGAGAGTCGAACTCACATGACCTCGATGGGTCCACACGGTTTGAGCGTGCTGCGTCTACCGTTCCGCCACTCCGGCGTTTTGCGTGGAGACTTGGGTCTCCTTGTATCGAGCGGCATCGTTCATCGAGAGCCCTTCGGGCCATCGAGCTGCATGCGTCTCGTGCCTCTCGGAAGAGAGGCGAAATGGCGCCACGTACGAGAATTGAACTCGTCTCACCCCGTAGACAGCGGGGCTGCATTCCCAGATGCACAACGCGGCTTCATCTAATTGAGTCTTTGGCTCCGCGGCTGGGCCTCGATTCTCGTCGCATACGTCGACTGCGAGTCTCACCGCTTCGGCTTCGCCTCCGCCGGCTCCCGCCAACAGACTCTGGTACGGAACCTGAGGATCGAACTCAGCTCACCCGCTTTGTAAGAGCAGTGTCGTCACCAGACGACTCGTTCCGCATGTTGGTGCTCGAGAGAGCGACCGGTCGCTGTGGAGAGAGTTGAACTCTCGCGCGCGCCCATATGAAAGGCGTCGGTCGGCCACGACTCACAGCGTCTATCTTTGAGACATCGATAGTTGGTACTCCCGCCTCGATTCGAACGAGGAATTCAAGTTCCGTAGACAGGCGTGATGATCCGTTTCACTACGGGAGCAAAAGAGCAGTTGGAGTCGCGAGCGAGAATCGAACTCACCTTCGAAGGGTTGCAGCCAACGTCGTTCCCCAGAACACCGCGACAGTTACATTGAGTCTTTGGCTCCGCAGCTGGGCCTCGATTCTCGTCGGCTTCGCCGACTGCGAGTCTCACCGCTTCGGCTTCGCCTTCGCGCCCTCGCCGCTCCCGCCAACAGACTTGTACATTGAGTCTTTGGCTCCGCGGCTGGGCCTCGATTCTCGTCGGCTTCGCCGACTGCGAGTCTCAC
>JAVJHY010690907.1:0-17685 GCA_035593235.1 Phascolosoma agassizii | reverse complement strand
AACGTCAACTCTTGAAGGGATTGCGTGTCCCAGAGCCTACACTTACCTAGTTATTGCAATATTTTACATTTCAGGATTGTACTCCAAGGAGTCTCTCGTGGATGTGAAGACAGTAAACTCATTATCTGCTACGGCGGAAATTGCAAATTAGCTAACTACCTAGATATCTCGTTGATAATTAGTACTTTAGCACCTTGTACATTTCCACGTTTTAGTTCTAGGAGTGCAGTATTGGCCTCTTCAAGCGGGTATGTTTGCACCTTGGGTACGATCGGAATTTTGGCTGCGATAGATAAAAATTCCGCGATGTCATAATGGGTAACGTTGGTGACTGACTTGATTTCTTTTTCCAACCAAAGATGATCATGATAACTTAGGTTGAGAAGAGAGTCCTTATCACCGTCTTCCTTGCGGATCGCATTAATTACCAAGCGACCGCCCGGCTGAAGATTGGCCAGGGCCTCAACGATCGGTTTCCAAGCCGGAATTGTATCGATAACCGCGCTAAGCAGCTCGGGCGCTCTTTCACTCGTGTCTCCCGCCCAGAAGGCGCCAAGCTCCAAAGAAAATTCACGTGTTTCTTTATGGCGTGCAAACACATAGAGCTTACTTTTAGGAAACATATGCTTTGCGAGCTGAAGAACCAAATGGGCAGATCCGCCAAAGCCTGTAAGGCCTAGGCAATCCCCATCTTCGATTCCGGCTAATTTAAGAGCACGATATCCAACCGCACCGGCACAAAGCAAGGGTGTCGCCTGGATATCGGAAAAAATATCTGGGATGGGGTATGCATAATTCTCACCGATAGTCATATATTCAGCATAGCCACCATCGACATCGCGGCCGGTCGCACGAAATTGTGGATCAACGTTCTCATCGAAATCACCCGTAGAGGAATGGATCCATCCGACGCCCACGCGTTCCCCTTTCTTGTGCCTAGTCACTCCCTGGCCCAACTTCTCAATCCGACCAACAACTTCATGACCGAGGACTACCGGAAGTTTCGGCGGAGGTGTACGCCCTTCAATTTCATCGATTTCCGTATGACACACTCCACATGCCGAAACCTTTAGCAAAACTTCGCCAGATTTCGGTTCCGGCATCGGTAGCTCTACAAGTCTAAGTGGTAAATTCCCCGATTCAAGGGAAATAATTTTCTCTAAGATTAATGCCTTCATGGTTGGCAAATGATAGGCGTAAGAAACGCTTATTTACCCTAAGCCAGTGACAAAAATTTCCGAATTTCTTCAGGGTTAATGGGTTTTTTGATTACTGTGAATTTGTGATTAGTACCTTTGCGCCCGAAATCGTTATTAAAATCTCCTCCCGTAATTAAGAGCATACCGATCTTCTTTTTAGCATGGTCTGAACGAATTTGGTTGAATAATTCCATCCCACTCATTTCTGGCATGTCAATATCTGCGATAATGATATTAGGTGTATAGTTTTCAAGCAAGTTGAGTGCTTCCCCTCCGTTTCTCGCAATTCGGCACTGATGCCCTTCGGATTCAATAAAACAGTTTAAGGAATCCCGAACCCCTTCGTCATCATCTACTATGAGAATATTCATTGGATTCATTCTACCTCGACTTCGACCTCACCAACGTATTTATCAATTATTATCCGTAATCATTACCTTAAAATATGAAGAGCATAATAAATGCCATAAGCATAAATATTTTTCTTAAAATACTGATTTGTAAATAAAAAACAGTGATATAAGTAAATGCATCCACATGGAATTTGAAAAACAATTGAAGAAACCGACCGATATCGGTTGGTTTTGTTTGCCGCCCGATGGAGCAGTTTAAATCTGTTGGAGTTCACAGCTTCAGCTGTGCCTTTATCGCATGCTGCTAGCACGACTGAAGCCGTGAACTCCAACAATGAAGTTTGAACCAACCCATACTTAGTTATAGGTCATCTCAAATAACTTGATGCAATTATTTGCACATTTCGGAAGGCGTGCTACGTTGCTCCTTGATTGTACAGTTATCGTTTTATTTTCTGACAGGGCGAAAAGGATGTGGCATGGGAAAAAGGAACTTTCTGCGGACGAATGCAATGTAGTAGTCCGTCTCAAAAAGCACTTCGATCAAGAACGGAAAGTCGCGCAGGCAGTGTCTACGAAGGACTCCTTCGGACGAACCGCAGCAGCACTTGGCATCGGTATTGCTACGGTTAAACGGATTGTTGGCCGTCACAAACGTACTGGAACTGTCCTGGCACCACCGCGCCGTAAACGCGGTCGGCGGGTCGATGAAACATGTCAAAATTCTCAGGTCGTTGTCCGGGATTTTGTGAGATCAAAGAATCTGGTGGGCCAACGAGTCAGCGTTGAGGAAGTCCGACATCATCTGTCGGATTAACACCACCTTAAAGTAGACAGAAACACACTGTGGCGGGGTCTCAAACGGTGGGGATTCACCTTTAGTGAAGGTCGAAGAGGTGAAAGCCTCAAAGAAAAGGACTACGTCATCCATAATCGCAGGGCGTATCTGCGCCAGATTCGCGCAAATCGCAATCCGGATGGAACATGCAAGCGGCCCGAGGTATATCTAGACGAGACTTACATCAACAAAAATCATTCACAGCAGCTGACATGGTATATGGACGACGACGGGCCATGGGTCAACAAGCCTTCAGGAGTGGGGCCTCGGCTTATTGTGCTTCACGCGATCACGAGCAGAGGTTGGGTCGATGGCGCACAACTGGTTTTTCAAGCCAAGAAGCGTACTGGCGACTATCATGGCCAGATGAATTGGGAAAACTTCTCTAAGTGGTTTACAGAACAGCTACTTCCCAATATTCCAAAGAATTCGCTTATCATCTTGGATAACGCTGCCTATCACAATGTTCTTGTTGGAGAGAGATTTCCTTCCAGCGCTTCTAAGAAGGACGAATTGCAGGAATGGCTGACGCGAAACGGTTTCCCTTGGCGCGATGATATGCTCCGATCAGAACTATACGAAGAATGCGTGAAGCATACCCCTGTTCCGGAATTCAGGCTCAATCCACTGGCAGCTAAAGAGGAGCACAGTATTTTGCGCACACCACAATATCACCCGGAGCTACAACCGATCGAGATTTGCTGGGCCGTGCTAAAAAATTATATGGCCGATAACTGCGATTTTACCATGACTGGACTGCGAGATCGTCTTCCGGAAGCGTTCGCAAAAGTGACTGCAACGACATGCAGGAAAATCATCGCAGAAGTCAGGAAAAAAGAAGACGGATACTGGAAGGACGACGAACTGCTGGATACCGAAAATGAGCAAGGAGAGCTAATCTCTGAGACAGTCAATGAAGCCTGAAAAGAGTGCCGATGAACGAGAAGATACCGATTTTGTCAAGTCGATTAATTTTGTATCAAGTTATTTGAGATGACCTATAATTGGGATCTGCTTCAGTGCGTTCCCGACACGTTCTAGCACCACTATCCGATTGTTTCACCCATTCGCCTACGGGAATACACATTCAAGCCTTGAGTAACTATTCTGGGACTTGAATGTTCACAATCCTTCTTTCTCTGAAAGGGTTGCCTAATTTTTCATATTGTTGCGGCTATGCCGCTTTAGTTTTCCAAAATGCCTTTGAACTAAAGTATCAACTTTTCTGTAGGATATCTCCCCAGAAAAAGTTGCAAATAAAAATACGATTAACCTATCAGAGAGCTTCTTGTAGAGAAGCTTTTTTTAGACTCGGGTCCTTCACCACCATGTTTATGGATTCGATAATTATAATTACCCCTATATCTTTCGTAACGCTATCGCTTCTTGGGGAAGGAGTTAGAAACTATTAACTATATTTTTTCGCAATTAAATTAATGCTGATTGTCGTCCTGATATTGGACAAATTAAGAGGGAAGGATAAGTTTTTATTGGTATCAGCTCATTTGCGAAGAACTATAGAGCTATCATCTAAAAATCCATAAACGATATCCCCGAAAGACTGAACAACCTTGGTGGCTCTGCGTGTACGCATGCAAAAAGGCATTAGTTTACACATATCGATACCTCGCGAGACGATAAAGTCCTCAATTCGAAAATCATTGAATATCATTTTTTCCTTTTCTTTCCAAAGACAGCAGGAATTTTTTCATAGCTAACCCACCACGGTACCCGCCAAGACCTCCTCCCTTCGCAACCACCCGGTGGCACGGCACGACTATTGGGAAGGGATTCTGTGCCATGACCGCTCCAACGGCTCGAGCAGCTCCAGGAGAGTTGACTGCCGCGGCTACTTCTGAATACGTTCTGGTTTCTCCTGCTGGTATGTTAAACACATAGTGATGAACTTTATCCTGAAAATCGGTGACATTATCGTAGTTTAGGTCATCCAATAAGAACCTTGCGCCCAATCCCAAAAAATAGCTCTGGAATTCTTCAAGGATTGATTTCAGCCATATCGGCAGCTTTCCCGAATGGCCATTTTTTTCTTTAGGTTTGGGTTCAGGCTCATTTTCGGAAGTATTTTCAGCTGGAAGCAGGATCCGATGAATTTTTCTCTGTTCACTATCCCATTTTATCCCGACTTCACCTATCGGAGTTTTGATATAATTGTGAAAAAACATAGAAAAAGCGATTACTTTCTTAATGGTCTTTTGAGAATTAGTTCGATGACCATTTCTCCTAGTCCCTCATCAAAGTGTTCATTAACTCTTGTGCGTCTATAAAATCTTTGGGTGTCAAAATATAAACCTAATTGACCGGAGTTTTCTTCGAATTCTAGCGTGAATCCAATAACTCCATCCTTTTTCTCACATTCTTCAACCTCGATCTCCTTCTCTACCCATTGAAAACCGGGATTGACAATAATCTGATCTTTTTTTCTTAAGCTTTCAATTCCGGGACAGCTTGTCGTCAATGAAAAAGATGTTTTCACTGAACTAAAAACCGGAAACCGCATACTGGCTTTACCTGGCCCCCATTCAGAATTCACCAAAACCAACTCCTTTGAGACTCGTTGTATTCCTCGCATCGGCTGGAAGATCCAGCCACCAAAAGTAGCAGGCCCATGGTCTTTGAAGATAGATTTCTCATCAAAAACGCACTGTACTCCATAAGGACGCACCAACTGAGTGATCGGTTTTTCCCAAGAATAGCGATAAGCATCGAACCCGCAAGCAACCAAAACGGATGCTGTTAGAAATATTAGAATTTTCAGCAGAAGACGTCGACCATTGGCACGGTCCCTGAAAAAGCGTCGAACAGAACGGCCAATGGCGGTCAAACCATATCCACTAAACCCACATAACAAAGGGATAACCGGTAGCCGGAATCGTGAAAGCACGTAGAACATTACCACGCTTAAACAATACACACTTATTAAACAGATCCCCAAAAGAACCGCTGGATTTTTTTTGTGCTGCACAAGCGAGATGATCATCCCAGCTGTTCCTAAACTACCAATCAACCAAAAATTAAACAAAAACGGCATATTTAGTAAGTTCGATTGGGCCGAGCTAAGAGTGGAGAAAAGCGAAATATTATTGGGAATATCACTGTGATTCCAAAACAAAAGTAGCATCCGAAATTTTAGCTCTAAATAGGCAAAGGGTTCCTTTTGAATCCATCGTAAGATTTGATGGAAAACCGGCACGCGGTCGGGCCCCTTTAAGTTAGCCTGACGGGTCCATTGGTTCCAAGATTCAGGGTATTCCATTGGACCAGCACCATAACCCTCTTCGCGGCCGCCCGGTGGTGATTCAGGGGTATTCCCTAAAGCCAATACTACGCCTCCGGCAGAGGAAGCGCCAATCCATCTATTGTAAGCGTCGTAGTTTATTATGGAATACGGTGCTTGGGGGATGGAAAGGCCTAACAGATAGCATATCAACGCATAGCCAAGTGCTCGTGAGCCTCGAAAAGAATAGATGATTAACGCTATAATCACTGGAATGAATAAAATAACGTTACCCCGCGTTACTATTGACAGGCCATTTATCAGTCCGACACCAAACCACATCCAATACTTTCTCCGCTTAAATGCGACCAGGCTTATCCAAAATAACAGTGATACCCAAAAAGCTTGCAGAACAGCCATTAGAGTAAAGGACGTATAAAAAATAAGGTAACGATTCGTTGCTACAAGAAATGCGGAGATTAAACCTGCAGTTTTCCCAAAGACCCTTGCGAAGGTTATCCCGGCAAGCCAAATGATTCCCAAGCCAAGGAGACTCTGGGCAATTATCACCGTCCAGGGATCGTCACCTCCAACCGTGTAAATGAACGGCAAAAAAACAGTATAATAGAACGGCTGATAGTAGAATCCATTCGAAAAGTCATAAGTCTTATCCAATATTTGTCTGGAAAGCGCCTGATAAGTGTACATATCAGTATAGTCAGATGGTGACGAAACAGGCGGGCTACGATCTAATAATTCAGCACTTACCCCTAGTCGGAGCAGGAGTCCAGCCCCAGAAATTACTGCCAAAATAATAAAAAATCCTCTTTTCGTGATCCTAAATGATAATTCCTTTTGTGGCTTATTTATCAAAAATTCTATCAATCCTTTATTTCTATCCTGTCCCTCCTAGCAGCCACCTATGGGGTTTAGGAACAGAGTTTATAGTTTTAGCTACTCTTGTCCGGATATAGATTGACACAATTAAACCCTATTTAGACTTTTTCAAAACCTAAAATAGCGGACTTGAAGTCATCTCGAGAAATGGAAGGAGAATGATCCGTGTCAACTCAATCTAAAGAGGTTAAGCGTTATAGTTCGGCATTTAACTTTACTTTGCCAACATAAAATTGACATAATAAAACCAAAGTGGTACCCTAACTGAGCCCGTTTTAAGTACACGGGCTTGGCCATTTTGATTGAACGGTGAACTCTGGAGAGGGCGGTGAAAAAGTTAGGTACTTTTTACACGGCGATAGTATTTCATGCGGCTTATAGGGCTGTATAAGGACAGGTTAACCTTAAATAGCGCTTGAAAGATTTACAGAGAGGCTATTTATTATTTCCGGTGACCAAAATAGAGGCTTGTAAGTCCTAGGATTCCGGCTATGAGGAAAAATGTTCCAAGGGATAGTCTGGTATATTCATCCCATTTAGGACCTGGTTTGAGGTAGGATTCCTCTGGATTTTCGGGATTGTAGAGGACTCTTACATCGCTTCCTAGTTGGTAATCACCTGTTGTTTTATAGGCGACTTCTTTGCGTGCACTACTGGCTCCAAAGTATGGCACGTTGAGATCGGTTTTTCGTTCGTATGCAATTTCGTTAACCGAATACTTGTAGGATATTGCTGGCTGGTACACTTTTCCCCCAATAACCTCGGAACGGCAAACCTGGCCGTTTACTTCCGGCCAATTTCTTCGAATAAATGCGCGTTGAACATTTTTTCCCTCAATAATCACCAGTAAAGCACCCCCCGCTATCAAAAGGCACATAATTAGGCCGACCGAAGATACGAGTTTCGGCGCTTTTGGCAGGCCATGAACCCCTAGAAAAATCGATAGAAGTAAACCTACTAGTGACGCTACTATGATTATCGTTATTGAAATTAGCACATTGTATTACAATAAATTGAAACGCACAGCTTAGGAGGTGTGTAAAAATAAATTGACCATTTCGCATCTGATCATCAGGATAATTTCTTTGCTATTCAATCCCTAAATGGCCACTTCGTTGTTCCCATTTGGGAACCAGTCTAGTTAACACTCGGCGCTCAAAATAGCATCTGCTATTTCTGCGGTTCCGATCGATCAGATCATTGAAATTATCCACTAACATCAGCGCCAAGTTGACCAAGTTATTTTACACACCTCCTTAGAAGAAGATTAGAGCGTGCTTAAAATTGTTCAATAATTTTTATGAATCATCTTCAAGTCATCGTTCAAAGAGGGCTTGAAGATGAACATGCAATAAAATCAAACTATTTTAATACACACTAAAGTCCGGTGGGAATGTCAATAAACTGACAATCAATTCCAAATTTATGGTGCAGTCTTTCCAGGACAGCGAGAATACCTGGCACTTCAGTTTTATAGTGCCCTGCGGCTATTAAAGAGACACCCAATTCCTTAGCAGGGTGGTAGCAGGTGTGATCGACCTCACCCGTGAGAAGACAATCAATTCCCCGTTTTTTACAATGATAAATTGCGCTTGCACCCCCACCCGAGACGATGCCGATGGTCGATATTTTTTCTTTACTGAAGTCATAAACCAATGAGTTGGTGTTCAAAACATTATTAACCTGTTCCGCAATCTCTGGTGTTGACAACGGGGAAGGCAAATCACCATATACTCCAATGTCAACTCCGGCATACTTGGCGAATGACTGGGTACCATTAAGCTTTAATAGGGCAGCAATTTTTGCATTATGCCCGAGTTGCGGGTGAGCATCTAATGGAAGATGAGCGGCATAGAGTGAAATGCTGTTTTTAAATAGGGTGTCAAATCGGGATGCGATATGGTCGGTGAAATACTTGAGTCCATCTCCCCAACTTTCCCCGTGATGAACGAAAATGAAATCCGCTGAGGATTCCAGCGCTTTCTCGTATAATTTTTTACAAGCGTCAACACCGCCAACAATCTTTTTTACTTGTTTTTTACCCTCAATCTGAAGGCCATTGTTCGATTTATCATCAGGAATTGCATTGACGGCAAGCAAGTCATCAAGAAATTGTGTTAGCTCGTTTAATGAGATCATTAGCTTATTTTCTTGTGAATATGAGAAAGACCAGTATCTCCTAGCTTGCCCTTGATTTTTTCCGTCAAATATCCAGGATCCGGAGCGTTGGGAGCGTGTTGGTTTTGCCAAAGCTTTCTACTAGCATATAAAATGTCTCTTCTGGCCACAATTCCCACGAGTATACCGTTGGCCACCACTGGAATACGCCTGTATGGATTCCGAAGAAACACATCAGCAGTGGCAAAGATATCCATCTCGGGTTCTATCGTTATTACTGCTTCAGACATATAGTCCGAGACTTTCCCAGAGGGAAGGTCATAGAAGGCCCCATTAGTAACGATAGCCATACAGTCCTTTTCTGTCAATATACCGACTAACCGTTTTTCCTGATCTACTTTTTCAACTACCGGAGCACCTGATATTCGATGATCGACGAGGCGTGCTATGGCTACATATATATCCATAGTCGGTGGAATTGTGACTAAATTCGTGCTCATAATATTTTTTACTACCGGGATCGATTCCATACCAATAAACCTCTTTAACTTATTTTCCCCCTCACCTCAATTATAAAAAAGTATTCAAATATACAATCAAGGTTTTAAAAATTAAACACAGTTTGCTTACTATAAGCGATAGATAAATTTACTAAAAACTCTCGAAACGTATAATTATCTCGTGGCGCGCTCCTTAATTTCTACATCTAAGAGCCAATTGCAAAACTATATTCGAGCTAAAATTTGAGCGCAAAAATCGTAGATTTCCCAATTATGTTTAAACGGGCATTTTCTTGATTCTATGCACATTACATATAAAACGGGTCGATATGCATATTTTCCTCATGAATTTGACCGGATAAAGTTTGGTAATCGGCCCCTAATATGAGAAATGTAAAATGATCTCCTAATGGATAACATTTCACCTGATAAAATTTTAGCCATGTTGCTTCCCGGGTTTGAGGGGACCGGAAAATTATTTGGGCCATTTATCGACCTTTGTCCAAACAAAATTACCACACAAGTTATCAGCTATCCGCTGGTCGGGGAAAGTACCTATGAGCGGCTCGCAGATTATACCCTTGAGAGCTTTAAGAGCTCGAGTCGCATGATTCTTGTAGCGGAGTCTTTCTCGGGTCCCGTAGCACTACTTCTTGCAACTAGATTTCCAGAAAATTTTACCGCGGTTGTGCTTAGCGCTACTTTTGTGAAACCACCTACCCCCTCATGGTTCCTTCTTTTACCCTGGCCGCTTTTATTTCGAATACCTATTCCAGCCTATTTCGTTCGTAAAATGCTATCTGGCGAAGACAACGAAATCGCTTTAAGCCTCCAGTCGGCTTTACATAAAATACCTGCGAATGTTTTGGCCGCGCGCCTCCGAATGGTAATGAAAGTTAATGTTGCTGCAGAGTTAGCCGCGTGCAAAGTCCCTGTTCTCTATTTACAAGGCAACCGAGATCGGCTAGTAGGCGAACGATACGTGCGTGAGATGAAAATGATTCGCCCGGATTTGAAGCTTTGTAAAATAGATGCTCCACATCTAATCTTTCAACTCGCCCCCAGAGAAGCATGGAAGGAGATTAAGATTTTCCTGCGGGACCTGGGGTGATTTAGCCTGTTGTCCTTTGGAGAAATCAAAACCGAATAACGAAATTTCGAATTATTAAAGTGATTTGGCCCCTTGCTGCGCGATCCACGATTTGGCGTACAGACTATCTTGTTTCAACAGATCCTCGTGGCTTCCAGATTCAACAATCCGGCCATTGTCCATAACATGGATCACATCTGCCTGCATTGCTGTGGTAAAGCGATGGGTGATAATTAGTGTTGTACGGTCTTTTACTAAGATTCTGAATCGGTTAAGCCAATCCGCTTCAGCCCAGGAGTCCATAAAACTGGTAGGTTCGTCTAATACGATAATGGGCGCTTTTCGTAGAAACGCGCGGGCCAGAGCGATACGTTGCCATTCGCCACTGCTAAGTTCTGTTCCGTCGGCGAACCATTTCCCCAAAGCTGTATCATAACTCTTGGGTAACCGCATAATGATTTCATGGGCACCAGCAGCCTGGGCAGCGTGCTCGATCGCTTTTAAATCTTGCTGTGTATCCCTTTTGCTTATCGCAATATTTTCACTTGCGGTTGCGTAGTATTGAACTGGTTTTTGAAACATTACGGTAATCATACTCCGTAGGTCTCTCAAGGATAGCTTACTAATATCAATTTCATCTAGCAGCACGGAACCCGCAGAAGGATCGTACAAGCGAGAAAGAACTTTAACTAAGGTACTTTTACCAGCGCCATTGGCGCCAACGAGAGCGATAATTTTGCCGGCAGGGATGAAAAGGTTAAAATTGCACAAAGCTTCGCGTTCACTTCCTGGATAGCGAAAGTGAATATCTTTAAAATGGATACCTTTCTCCAGGATTTTAGGAGCAGGAATTGGATCTGGAGGATCGGTAACCTGGCTTTTTAGACCAAGAAACTCGAAAAGATTACCGAGAAAAAGACTGTTGGCATAGATTTGGCCCAAATGGCTCAGCAATGAACGTAGCAGGGTCTGGCCACGATTGAATGCCTGATAGAAAAGCGCCAAATCTCCTAAGGTAAAAGAGCCTTGAATGGCCCGCCAACCCATCCATCCCATACAAACTCCTGTAGCTAAAACAGCCAAGGCGCCTGCCGCGAGTCGGGAGAGACTTTCGTTGCGAACGAGGCTGAGCTTCTCTTGACGTAGTTGTGCGCGCAGTTTTCTGAAGTTCCCCTCAAAATATGGGCCAAGGCCGAACAAGCGTAGTTCGGCGGCAAATTCATCCAGAGTTAGGACCGTATCATAGTAGAACGTTCGCCGTCGATCTGCGGTTGTTGCCTTCCACCATCTGTGAAAACGGAGACTATGGCGTATAACCACGAAAAAAGCAGGTAACGTACTCAGAATTAAGGCTACTGGCATCCAGAATCCATATGGGATGAGTAATGTTGCCATCGCCAGTAAGGTAATTGCACTTTGTAGCAAACTACCGACACTTTCAATGAGCGTAAGCGATCGTTCACTTGCATCCTCACGTGCCCGGTGAAGTTGGTCATAATAGCTGGGCGATTCATAGAAAGCCATGTCCACCTGGATCGACTTTTCGTGAATCAGGCTGTAAATCTGATCTCGAATGAGTTCTGCCTGTACGGTACGTATCCAGTCGCTTGCACTTTGAAGAAACTCAATTGCGAGCATGATCCCAAACATGGCAATCACAAGAAACAAGACCGGCTTAGTGCTTGACCATTCCCCCCCTGAGTTTAGGGCCAGTACTAAACTGTCAACAAGGAGCCGGGAGAGATAGACCAGGGCCGCGGGTAATAATCCTTGTAGGACTAGTAGGGCCAGCCAACTAAGGGTCCATTTATGCGTTGCCTCCCATACCAATTTTATAGTTTTCGGGAGATAGGATAATTGATAAGTAGCTTTGCTGAGCTTTTCTAATAGGAGCTTAATATCGTTGGCCACGGGACGAATGTAGGATACGATCACACTGGTTCATAAAGGACAGCACCTCAAGTAAGGAAGCCTTCAAAAATAAACTGTGCACATATGTGTTCCGGTTGGTGTAGATTTTGGTTATCTGAATACAAAAATACACAGGGCTAGAATAGTTATTTCGAGGTATATTATGGCCGATGCTCATCGAACTATGGACTGAAGATGGAGGCTAAAGCATTATAGCCATTTTTCCAGGATTCCCAAAATTCAAGGCCGCGATGTGATAACCGAACTATTCTTATTTCCGGAAGTGCCATCTCATCTTATTACTCACATTTTAGATTTTTTAAAACCTGGTTGACATAAATCATAACATATTGCGAATAAATCAAATAAAGCGAAATCTTCACTTTGGTATTTCCAATCGCAGATCCGGAAGACATGCATATAAATTTACGCTATCATTTTTGTTTGCAGCACAATGCTCCGGTCTTCGGAAGGCTTGAAGAAGTTCCCCGGTTCCGGTGTACAAGCTATAGAGCTGCTACTATTTAGAAATTGTTTCCAAAAATCAACTTTTGCCTCCATTTCTATAGTAACTGCTTGAAAAAAAAATCTAAAATCATCAATCTGAAATCTAAAATGTGAGTTATTATTTGCTTGATCAAGATTACCTTGCTTTCGAATTTCGGGAATCATTCAATGGAAATCTTAAGTGCCAATTGCAAAAGGCTATTCGACAGCATTGCGGTTCACGAAGCATATCTGTGGGGGTTAATCATAAAGTTGTAGGATCAATTCAATTCACGTTTTTCCATAATCGAAATATCTATGAATTTACCCTGGAGATTCAGTCCGAACATCGTTTTGCACCTGGCACTTAAGATTAAAACAGATAATTACCCTGTCTGATTGGATTTCAGCACGTATCTCCACCCCCAGTATTGTTAATCGGAATCATTGGTCGAGGCATCATCTTGAAAAACTTCCCACTTTTTGTTTTCCTTATTCGACAATATCTCTACTTTTTTCTCGGTCTCCGCCAGTTTGGAGCTACAGTGATTAGCAAGCTTTGTTCCTTCCTCGAAGTGTTTCATACCTTGTTCTAAACTCAGCTGGCCATTTTCCATTTCAGCAACAATTGTCTCAAGACGTTTCAGGCAGGTTTCGAAATCAACTTCGGCCTTTATCAAAGCCGGTGTTGTTGGTTCCTTTGTTTTCGGTTTCTCGTCAGCATCCGGCTTTGATCGAGTATTCGATGAATCATCCGCACTTACGCCAAAATCTAATTCCAACTCACTCATGATTTTCCCTTTCGATGTCATTCAATACATTTTGGGATATGCTATTGTTTCTTTTAGAATGTTTAATTATTCTGCCAGGAATGCCACGAGATCTTTATGATGCTTTAGAATTTCGTAGCCTCGTTCCTTTCCAAGGCTCATCGTTTTGCTCGACCACTATCTAGCTTGAATTGTGTAAGAAGCCCTGCAGACATCAGCAGAATTAGGATCGGCCAGTACCGGGTTACGACTTCTTCATAAGATGATCGTAGCTTTGTTGACGTTAGTAGATAATCTTTGTGAATTAGAAGATTAACAGAGATTATCGCCACCAATGCACCGAATGTTGCTGTAAAAAAAACTAAAAAAGGACGTTGAAAAATAACTGCTGCTAGGCCGCATAAGGCACTGATGATCAATATTAGTATTAGGCTGAGCTCCGTTGACCAACTCTGGGGAAGCCTTGATATTAGCCCTGGAAAAATCAGACATCCGAAAGTAAACCCGATACAAAAAATAGCCAGATTGTAGGCAAATTTAAAAATAAGAATTCCAGCAATACACCCCAAAATTCCTCCACAAAAAATTAAATAGGGGTTGCTTGTAATATAAGCATTGGCGGCGACTAGACCACAGGTAAAGCCGTAAAATCCTCCGGCGAGCACAATTTGAAATTTAATGAATTCATAACCCCAAAAACAATAAATACAGCCAAAACCTATTGAAATCAGAATGGAAAGAAGGTTAGCAAGATCTTCACCGCTCATGTAGTTAGAAGATCGCGAACGATTTCACGTTCCTGTATCAACTCTTCGGTTGTTTTATTGATTTTATTTTTCAAAAACTCATCCCATTCAAAGCCATTTGCAATTTCATAATTTCCATCCCCTTGCGATCGACATGGAAAGGAAAAAATTAAGCCATCGGGAATTCCGTAGGGATTACTGTCACTAATTACCGCGGAACTAAAGGCTTGATTTTCCGAAGTCGCCGTTAGCAGCGATCTTATGGAGTCAATTACCGCGGACGCCGCCGAACCGGCAGATGATTTGCCGCGGGCTTTTATGATGGTCGCCCCGCGTTGTGCGACAGTGGTAATAAATTCGCCTTGCAAGTAGCCAATGTCTCCAATAACCTGCGCAGCAGGTCGGCCGTTTATCTTAGCATTATGATAATCTGGTACTTGGCTTGCGGAGTGGTTGCCCCAGACAATCATGTTACTAACGTCCCCTACTTTGCTTTCGGATTTTTTAGCCAATTGATTCACCGCCCGATTCTGATCCAGGCGGGTCATGGCATGAAATCTATCTCGCGGAATATTGGGAGCATTATGCATGGCAATAAGGCAATTAGTGTTACATGGATTTCCGACGGTGATGATTCGCACATCGCTTGCGGCGTTTTCATTGATAGCTTTACCCGTACTGGTAAAAATAGGCCCATTTTCCCGGATCAGATCCGAACGTTCCATGCCCGCTCCCCGTGGTTTTGAGCCGACCAGGATCGCCCAGTTTACATCTTTCATTACTGAATCGAGATTATCGGTCAAAATGAGATCTTGTAGAGTGGAAAACGCACAGTCCTCCAGCTCCATTGCTACGCCTTTCAAAGCGTTCATCGCTGCAGGTAACTCTAAAATTTTCAGAATAACTGGTTGGTTAGGTCCAAATAATTGACCTGACGCGATACGAAACAGTAGGCTGTAACAAATTTGTCCGGCACCGCCGGTGACTGCAATACGAATAGCAGTTTTTGCCATTACGAGTACTCTCCTTATGTTTTATATTTAGGTAGGCAGAAAAATCAGCATACCCATTTATCGACAAAGATGTTGAAAAACGATTAACTCCCTTTAGGTATGCTATCTCGCTTTTGCAGCATTTTCTACTTCAATACCTTACACCACCAATCTAACATTTCTCCACAAATTTAGGTTAGAAACGGTTAAAAAATAAATTGAGCATTTCACCTCAAATCCTTGGGAATATTTCGCCTATCTTTGATCGCAAAATTCCCGAACTTGGTAGACGGGTTAGAGGATTGACAAAGGCTTTTCCAATTCAAAGCAGGAATTCCTCAATTTATTGTTGCCCGCTCCTAAGAGCATATTTTAAAATTGTTCAATATTTTTCACGACTTGTCTTCAGGCCATATTTGAAGGGTTATATGACGACAGAAGCATTGAAATATGTTAATATTCCACCACTCCTATTGCCATCTAATCCTCCAAACCTGCTCCAAGTCTATGTCAATGCATGAAATAATATCAAATGTTTTAAAACACGGTCTATAAAGAGGCTTTGCTAGCCAAGAAATCGGTTCAAACGGATAATCTCTGCCCGCAATTCTCTTTGTACGCGACATTTATATACATAGACTGTTGATTCCGCAATTTCGAGCTTGCGCACTATTTCGCTCACCGGAACCGACTGGATAGCCATTAAAAATGCTTCGGTGACTTGAGGCTTAAATTTCTTGGATACACTCTCCCAGGCAAGCTTGGAAATGTACCTTTTCCATTCCTTATCGGCAATTCTTTCGATTTCTGGCAGATCGCTATAACGAGACTGGGGATTTTCTCCGACCGTTTCCGATGAGATTTCCTCCAACGATACTTTTCGCTTTCGCAGAAAATCTCTCACGGTGTTGCCAGTTACCATACATAACCAACCTCGAAACCGTCCTTTCCCCCGGTCATACTCGAATGTTGGCAGCTTATTCCACGATTTTAATAGAACTAACTGGACGATCTCTTCTGCGTCGTGATGGGCAATATTCATCCCTCGGACTACGTTGTAAATGAACGGACGATAATAATATACAAAGTCTTCCCAGGATGCTTCGTCGTTTGGATTTTTGACACGCCGCAAGAGGGATTCCCTGGTCTTCCATGCTGAATTATGATCTACTTTCACAATTAAAATTTCCACCCAACTCTGTTTAGAGTTTGGTTAAATATTGGTTAATGTTATTGTTTGTTTTGATTTAGGCCAGGCTGGGCTGGGACCATTTGATATGGCGACAAGGCGTAATAAGGAACCATTAAAAAATAAACTGCGCAAGTATGTGCTCAGATTTGGTGTAGATTTTGGTGATCCGAGGACATAAAACCGCAGGACTAGCCTAGCTAATTCGAGGCATTTTATGGCCGATCATCATCGAAATATGCGCTGAAGATGGACGCAAATGTTGTACATTTTATTTTTTAACGATTCCTTAAGGCTTCTTTGAACGAATTCTGCAGATATTCCAGACAGAACTGAGATTTACAATTCCTAAATTTGCAAGCGTAGAATAGTTATCATAAATAAAGAAGTCATTTTGGGCCCAATCTTCCTACTTTGTGCTAAACCGTGGGACTTCTCTGGGACTTCATTACATAGGCGCGATATCCACCGATAACCAGCGCGAAGCCTAAGGCACAATAGTAAAAACCGTAATGATCATGATCTTCGATAAGAACGGCCTCGAGAAATAGATCTATGACGACCGTAGCGTGCCAAAGCAAATCAAAACGGTTGCAGAAATAGTTATTTTTTTGTACAAACGCGATTGCTCCGCAAAGGGCTAACGTCAATAGGAGACTACTTACAAGGACACCTTTACGGTCCAAGCACATCCACAAGTGAAATGTTATCACGTATATAATTAAAAGCGAAATAGAAAAATACCAGGATCTCATGAAAAGCCAAATTGTATTGAGATCTAAAAGACGCGAAAAATAATTACCTTATTTTGACAGCGTCTCTTGTTCCACCCCTTCCTAAAAAATTTTTACGAGCGGAGACACGAATTCTGACCGACTTATGGTGTATCCGCAATTAACTTGTGTACGCCTTGGGGCAATCCCGAAGTCGTCTTGATATTAAAAACGCACAAATAATTTATAAACCACTCTTTAGCGCTAGCTCGCTGCATAGAGTTATAAAAAACTTGTTCCTCTAGTTCAGCATGCAAACCACAATATCTCTGGTTATGAGACAAGTCGGGGGAAGCTGTCCGTGACCAAATCGCATGAATTTTGTTGATTAGGTATGATCAGAATGGCCTAAACTTTTTAGCCTTTTTCTTACTGCACATCCCTGCGTATATCCGTCTAGCTTTAAAACCGCTTTTTCCAATAGTGAGATAGCCTTCTGCTTTTTGCCATTGTCCAAGAAAATATCAACGCAGGTCATGACTAGCTTTCCATGATCATTAAGCCATTTATCCGGAACTTCTCGGAAATCTGTAAAACTAGCCTCAAAATCACTTATGAAATTTGCACATAACTCTACGCTCAAAGTCG
>JAVJHY010689857.1:0-14601 GCA_035593235.1 Phascolosoma agassizii | reverse complement strand
AGAAACCGGTGTTTCGCCGGGGGTTTGAAGATCATCGTCCGCCTTTCAACCAGTGAACGCAACACAGACCCAACCGGCGCAGATTTTCTTGATGCGCTGGGTGGCTAGATCGGTTCGCGCATCGCCAACTCTTCTCGGACTTCCATCAGCAGCGCGCCAAGCCGGTTGCGCCCACTTCCGTCGCCACCGTCTCCCCAATAGTCGTCGTTGACGGTGTGCTCGATGATCTCGGCATCTCCGGTTCCGAGGAGAAGCTTTCTCAGTCGCGGGTGCTGTGTGAACTTCGCCCACAACGCGTCCAACATGACCTCGTCCTTCACGTCCTCCCAATCGGATCGCAACCCTGGAAGGCTACGGCCCAGCTCAGCTGCGCTCATCGACGTGGACGTGCGCCGGACCCGCTCCTCACTGGCGGTCCCGGCGAACTTCTGTGCTTGGAAGTAGTGCTCTGTCGTCGGCCACGACACGCCGTCGATATCGATTGCGTACGCGGCGAAGTTCGAGAACTCGCCGTACTCGTCCCCGACTCGATAGAAGAGAATCCGTCTCACCAAACAAGGCTGACATGCGTCGGTGAGAGCTGCATCAACGTGTGTCGTACCCACGGCGTACGCTGAGCGCGATGGAGATGACAGTGGCGAGTCGACGGCTGGCGCCCAAGACGCTCGAGAAACGTTTCGAAGGCGCGATGATCATCGACGTGACGTCGCGCGCGAGCGAGCCATGGGTGCAACTGAGCCCCTTCTATGCACACGGCGGCATTCCGGTTCCGTTTTCGCCGGGACGGACGAGCGAATCGGTGGAAGGGATCTGGCAAGCGCTCAAGGTGTTCGAATCCGCAGACGTCGACGCGAGCAAACTCGACGTGACCACGATGAAGGGGCTCAAACGAACGGTTCGCAAACACGGTTCGGTGCGGGGCCATCGTCGCGGGCTGAAAGGAAAGACGCTGCTCTCCTACGTCGAAGCGCGCCGGGAGATCTACCTACCGAGCTATCGGTTCGTGCTCGAGAATCACATCACCAAAGTGATCGCAGAGCTGAAGCGCTTGGCAAAACGCAGCCCCTTGGTGCTGCTCGACTACGGCACCAACGGCGACATCGAAGATGTCCGAAAGCCGCTCTCACACGCCGCGTTGGTTCGGGCTTGGCTCATGGATGAGTGGCCTGCATGAGGGGCCTGCATGAAGGCCTGAGGGGTCTGCATGAGTGGGCAGCGATGATCCCCTCGAGCATCAACCCAGAGTACTACGAGCTGCGTTGCCCAGCCCCACCGCGTCCACAGAGCCGTGTTTTTCGAACCCGCAATGTTTCACCCGAAACTCTCGGCGGGCCGGCAATCTCAATATCCAGACTGTCGTAATATCTTGACACACGGGCGGTGCCTGTAGCGCTCGCTGGACACACGCGACGAGCAACAAGGCCGTGCACTTGAACGCATGGTCATCCGATCACTTCACGTCGCGGACTCGAGTTCGGGCTGGATTCCCCGACGGCAAACACGATCACCTGGTTCGCGTTCTCTGCCTCGTAGGCGAACTCAGATGTGCTCGGTTAGCCCCACTTCTTGGGCGGTGCGGACTTCGCGGACTTGGCTCCCCACTTGGCGGAGGGGACTAGCTTCTCCCACAGCCCGCGGGCGTATTGGTGCCTGGGGTTTGCGTCGACGTAAGCCTGCAGCTCGGCCTTTGCGGCCTTTGCGGCATCGTCACCTCCGGTCGCTTTCCAATACAGCAGCGAGGGTTTCGCCCATGAGTTGGCGGGTTCGACTTCGAACGCCTTTTCGTAATGAGTGATGGCTTCGGGGATGCGTTTGGCTTCGGCGAGCATGTCGGCGATGTCGAGAAATGGATTGGGGTTGTTGGGCTGCATCGACTGGGCCTCGACCAGCGCTGCAATCGCATCGTCGACACGACCTGCGCAACGCAGCGCGAGCCCGAGCGTGGCCAGGCTCACGAGGTTGCGTTCGACGGCGACGGCGCGCTCGGCGGTGGCGATAGCTTCGTCGTCTTCGCCAGCCCGGCGCAACAAAGCCGAGATGGTCGTGAGAATGAACTCCTTCTCGTGCGCCGCCGCAATCTCCCGAAGAAGCGGAAGTTCCTTTTTGAGTCGTTCCAGCTCAGCGCCGGGGCGCGCGCGAAGTCCGTCGTAGCGTTGCGCCAGTTGGCGAACGTGAACCGAGGCGGCTTGCAAGTCGTCACGCGGGTTGGGTGGCAAAAACTCGATGGGAGCAGGGTTGTCTTCGGTGATGCTGATCGTTCGTCGAAAGAGCGCCTGCTCTAGGCAGATGTCTCGGTAGTCGATGTAACGAAGGTCGTAGATGAAACCTGGCATCTGCGTCAGCCACGTCGCGAACGCAGGCGCTCCGCCGCAGACCATTTCGCCGCCGTCGCCGCCACGCATCTGGCCGCCATCGCTCGTGACCTCGGGCCAGTACGGGTCGATGCTCATCGTCAGCCCAAAGGCGTTCGGTCGAAACGCTTCGCCCTCGGTCACACAATACGTGTCGACGTCGTTGGGCCAATAGTTGCCCCAACGGAAGAGCGCGCGGCTCCCACCGGAGCTCGCGTATTCCCACTCGTCCGGGCTGGGAAGCCGGACTCCCTTCGTGCGCAGCCACTTCTCGAGTGCGTGGTGTATGTCGTCGTCGCCAACGCTGATCTGGTCCCAAAGCACTGGGGCAGGTTTCTCGGCGATCAGGAATGGTGCGATGGTCCGTGTCCGGTATGGCGAGAGCTTGGCGTCGAGCCAGGCGTGCAACTCTTTGGGTGGCAACTCCGGCGACGCCGTCTTCGATCCTTCGAGTGCACAAAGCACGACCTGAATGCCGTGCGGGCGATCGACCTGCGACCGCACCTGCTCCCAAGTGTCTCGCAACGCATCGAGCGGGGCGCGCTCCCAGCCGAGCGAAACCTCTCCGCCCGGAATCAACACCATCGTTTCGCCATCGACGTCGTAGCGCGCCGTTTGACGCGACTGGTCTGCTTGGGATGTCGCGACGACCTCGACAAACGTGCCGCGGCCGAGAGCGAGAGGCACCGCACGCGCGAAAAACTCGCGGTCGTCCGGCCCGAGCGCGCTCCACCGTGTCAGTGCCCAAGCGAGCGCCTCCCGGACGTGCTCCGCCGCCTTAGAGAGTTCGCGTGCGCTCTCGATGGAGGGATTGGTCCGAAACGCCTCGATGCTCATGCGCGAAGCATCGAACGAAGGACGGGCAATTCCAACTCCCTTTCGTTCAGGGGCACGACTGCGTTGAGCTGATACAGATCATGGGCTCGCAGCAGATCGGTCGGCTGGGTGGGCAGCCTCCGCCCACAAAGAGACAGCCGCCGGTGCCGTTGCATTCGTAGTCCGCGCACTCGCTGGGGCCGTTGCACACGGTCCCGGCGGCGGTGAACACGTTGGTCGGGCAGTCGGGGCTCATTCCGCTACAGCTCTCGCTCGGATTGCACACGCCGCCGAAGCGGCAGACGTTGCCTGAGAGGAACACGTCACTGGGGCAGGTCTTGGACGAGCCGTCACAGGTTTCTTCTGAGTCGCACACGCCGCCGACCCCGCGGCATACGACCGTACTGGCTTCGACGGCATCGCTGGGGCAGTTGGGGCTCATCCCCGGACACACCTCGGGCACGTCGCAGTCCCCCATTGCGCCACGACATGTGGTGCCGCTGAGAAACACGTCAGCCGGGCAGTTGGCGCCGCTTCCGGGGCATGTTTCGGCGACGTCGCAACCTCCCATCGAGCCACGACACTCGAACGTCGACGGGCGAAACGAGTTCGATGGACAGACTGCCGAGCTGCCCGAGCAGGTCTCGGCAACATCACAAGGCCCGATCGAAGCTCGGCAAACGGTCGTACTGTCGAAGCTATTCGAGGGGCAGGTTCGTAGTGAGCCATCACAGACTTCTGCGATGTCACACTCGCCCGCCGATGCACGGCATTCGACGCCGGCCGGAAGCGCGCCAACGCCCATGCATGCCGGCACCCCGCTCGCGCAGGTGATCTCTCCAACCTCGCAGTCGTTTGCGGTCGCACAAGGTGCGCCGGGCGTGCAGCCGCTCATGCACACACCGAGGCCATCGCAAAAGCCCGCGCCGCATGCCGCGCCCACCGATTCGAAATCGTCGGGTGGGCACACTGCGCCGCCAGCGCACTGCTCCGCCACGTCGCACTCGCCGGCAGCTGCTCGGCAGGTGGTCGCGTCGGTTGCGAACGTGTCCGCGGGACAAACGGTATCCGTGCCGTCGCATGCTTCGGCAAGATCACAGTCACCGGCGGCAGGGCGACACTCCAAGCCGGCATCCGACGGTCCGGCACCAACGCACTCCGGCGCTCCGCTCGAGCAATCGATCATCCCACGTTCGCAGAGGCTCGGCCGCGCACACTCGGCGCCTGGTGTGCAACCGGAAGAACAGGCTCCGGCGCCATCGCAGAAGCCCTCGGCACAGGCAGTTCCAGCCTCAATGACACCATCTGCAGGGCACGCGGTGTTCGCCCCGTCGCACACCTCCTGCGGATCGCATTCGCTCGTCGATTCGCGACACACCGTGCCGGCCTCGACCGCGCCACTCCTCACGCACACCGGAAACTCGCCGCTGCAGTCGAGCATGCCGGTTTCGCAGCTGCCCTCCAGGACGCAGGGCGTGTCACAGCGACCCGCGTCGGCGACGCCCCCGTCGGTAATGCCGGGTTGGGTCGCGCACCCGCTCTCGGGCACGCAATACTCCTGCTCGCCACACGCGCCGACGATCGGGCGATCGAAACATAGCCCGTCGGCGCAGATGGCCTGGGCGCATTCGGCTTCGGGCTGCCGGCACGCACCATCGGTGCCGCAGAGGATCAGCTCACCACACAATTCCGGGTGTTCGGGCGAACAGCTCGGCGGCACGCACACCGCATCGACGCATTGCTCTGCGGCGGTGCAGACGATGCCTTCGCAGTCACGGGTGATGACGATCGTGATACCGGTTCTCCCGTTGATGGTCACCTCTTGAAGCCGCTCCGCGACTCGGCGGCCGTCGGGCGCGAGCAAACGGGCACGGAGCTCGACGCGTGGGCCGCTCACGTCGAAGTCTGCAACATTGCGTCCGGTGATGAAGTCGTCGTCCACGTCAGCACGCAGCGTCATCACCGCGCCCTCGGTTCCTTCTCCGACGAGCCGAACGACCTCGACCTCGGCAAACTCGATGCCGGACACGTAGTCCGTTCGTAAGTCGACGGTGAGATCGGCGTCACCGCCTCCGCACGCCACCAGAGTCAATGCAAGCAGCCAGCGCTGGGCTGTCATGCCTTCAAGCTACCCCCGAAAGGACGGCATCAACAACCGTGCGGGCTATTGCCCGCGGGTCCAGCCACCCGCACTGACCTGCAGGCGGTAGCCGCCCGCTTCGACGACGAAGTTGCGCCACTCCTTGTAGTTTTGGCTGCGATCTACGACGCGCAAGTCCCAGGTTCCCGGTTGCACGTTGCTCAACGTGAACGCTTGACCTTGCTCCAGAACATTGCTGCCGAGCAGGTCCTGTCCCCACGTCGATTGCTGCGTGGGGCTCATGTAGATGTAGAAGACCGACTCGTTCGAGAGGTTGTCGATCTCGATCGTCGCAGGCCCCGAACCGGTCGGGGCGGTGACGACACTCGTTCCGGCGGCTCCACCACATCCGGACGCGGCACCCCACAACAGAAACACCCCAATCAGACCCAATCGCTTCATCTGATCACTGCCCTTTCGGCGGGGAGTCTATCAAAGTTCGGGCGGGTGTAAGAGGTGACACGTTGGCGCGTTCCAAGGGTGACGACGGATTGGCAACTCTCGGACTGGCGCGAAGACGAATAGTCGTGTGCCCGGCGAAATCAGCGGCAAGTTCACCGCCGGTTGTTCGAGTTTTTGAGCTGGCACGTGGGTTGCTTTTCCGTTGTCCCAAGGCCCGTCATGAAACTACACCACGTGTTCAGCCGCTTCTTTCGCATCCGACTTCGCGCCCGTTCGCGGTGGATCATCCTGCGCTTTACATCGCCTACGGTATGAGGATCCATCCCGCTCCACACAACGAGGAGCGCGTGAATGAGTGGGTTGGAGCGGCGTGATGCCGATATCGCAGCAACGAAACGGCAGGCCGCCAGCGCGGCAAGTGGCGACTGGCTCGCGTCGGCTTGGGAGCGTGCAAGCGACGCGATTTTTGTCGAGTCGCTCTACGACGAGCTCGACGACGCCGACGTAGCGGAGGTTCGCTCGCGTTTGATGAGCGCACACAACCAGCCAGAGGCGCTCCGCCTGCTTCTCGAAGAGGGCGCGCACGACGTCGGTCCACTCGCGGTCGCACTGCTACCGAGCGACCAGGGCAGATGGATCCTGCGCGTGTTGGCGGCAGGCGTGGATCTCGGCCGGCCGCTTCACCAACATCTCTCGGAGATCGATGCAACGGCGCGACTGCACGTGCTGGCTGCGTCGCCACACGAGAGCGACCGCGCGTTGGTCATCGACGAACTCGGCGGGCTGAACGCGAGCGACCGCGGCCAGCTCACCGCGCGTTTACTCATGTCGGGCGACACACGCGTCTCACGAGCCGTGATGGAGACGCTCGATCTGTTGATCTCGGATCACGAATCTCGCGCGGAGCGGGTGTTCGGTGGAGCGAACGAGCAACTCGCCGGTTTCAACCCCGGCGCACTACTGACGGCGATCGCACAACGGCGGCCGAAGGGCGGCGCGGCCAAGCTCGTCCGGCTGCTGCGAACCGACCACGCTGTCATGGTGCTCTACGCGCTCTCCCAATATGAAGATGCGTCCGTCGTCGACGCGATTCAGTCCTACTACGACTCGATCGTTGGCGACGCCAAGGAGTGCTGCGTGTTGCGGCTCGGTGCCGGCAACGCACTCTCGCAGCTGGGCCGTCCGCAACCGATCGACGATGCACACTACGCCCGCGATATGATTCACCGCGAGCGTTATGGGTATCCGGACTGGGACGACCTGGCGCTGCTGCATCGCTTTGCTGCGGAGGCCCTGCTCGACCGCGGCGATGAAGCCGACCTGGCTTGGGTCGCCTCCTTGGCGACTGCACCGCAGCAGATTCTACGTGCGGTCGGACGTGCGGCGGTCCACCAGACCTGGATGTACTGGGATGGTGTTCGCGCACGGCGGGTCCTCGCCGAGCGCGGTGCCGAGCCGCTCTTTGCCGCGCTCGACAATTCCACGACCGTCTTCCGCCACATGATCGTAGAGGTGTTGGCAGAGGCCGCCGCCGACGACGAGTCGATACGCCACCAATTGGCGGCGTGGTGCCGGGCGGACATCGAGAGCACGCCTAACTTCTACACGCAGTCCGTCGAAGACGTGCCCCCACTCTACGAACAGTCGATGCGTTTCTTGCGGCGCGGGCTCGACCAGGCGCAGCAGCAGCTCGCGCTCGAAGGCACGACGAGTCTGTGGCTGAAGACCTACCTCTTGGACGGCGCCAAGATGCAACGGCCGATCACACGGATTGAAGCGCCGCAGGGCGTGAAGGTGACGCCCTTCGACTCCACCCCGTGGAGCGTCGGCAAGAACGTCAACGGCCTCGCTATCTCTCCAGACGGCAAGCGGCTAGCGCTCGTTGGAGAGGGAGTATCGCGACAGCTCGATGCGGAGACGGGGTTGACGGCCCTGCATCAGGAGTTGCGCTGGAGTTGGGGGTACGACTGCGCGTTTTCACCCGATGGCAACAGGCTGGCCGCGTGTTTCCATGGTGGGCACGTCGAGATCTATGAAGCCCCGACGGGGCAACGACTGCATGAGCTACAGGGCCATGGCGGCGTGCCGAACGGGGTGAAGTGTTTGGCCTGGTCGAGCGACGGTTCGATGCTCGTGACGGGTGGCTCCGACGGCATGCTCGTCGCGTGGGATGCCGCGACCGGCGAACAACGTTGGAAACACTCGGAGGGTGAGGGCACGTACCAAGACGTCGTGTTCCTGCCCGACGGACGGATCCTGGCCACGCATGTGAAGACAGCCGGGGGCGAACAAGACTTTCTCGAAGTACTCGAAGCCGACGGCGGTCGGGCCATCCGCTTCGACCGAAAGAAGTCCATATGGGCAATCGCAGTTCGCGAGGACGGCGTGGTCGCCATTGCCGGCGACGACAAGGGCATCTTCCTTTGCAAGGATCCGATCGAGAAGAACTTCAAGACGTGGCGAAAACTAAAACAAGGCAAAGTCACGCAGCTTCGTTTCGTGGGCAACACGCTCTACGCGGCCAGTGAAACCGGTGTCCTCATGCGCTGGGACACCGACGCCCGACAAGGCCAAATATTGGTCGAAGAGGGTCCGCCGCTCTGGGCTCTGGAAGTCGCGAGCACGCGTGTGTTTGCGGGTGGAAAAGCTGGTTTCGTTCACGTCTTCGACGAGGCTGAGGCACTCGAGCTCGATGGGGAAAGCCACGGGCGTCGAGTGGTCGCGATCGACCGCGTGGAGTCGGGTTTCGTCAGCGCCGACTGGGACGGCAAAGTCATCCGCTGGCCGGACGATGGCGGGCTCGGCGAGTTGGTCGTGGCGTTGGATGTGACTGTCGAGTCGTCCGCCAAAGTCGACGAGGACACCATTCTCTACGGCACGCGCAAAGGCATGCGACTCGTGCAGGTTTCCACCGGCGAAGTCGGAGCATCGACCGAGCCTCGCGCCGATGAAGTCGCCGTCTCTGGATCGACGGTGGGTCACTACGCACGCAGCGAGGTCGCCTTCGCTTCACTTCCCGATCTCGCAGCTGAGGGAGATGCGCTGAGCATTGGCACCGACACCATGAATGCGATCGCCGCCGCGCCCGGTGGAGGTTTCGTCACCGGCAACGAAGATGGTCAGGTCTGCTTCGTGAAAGACGGATCACGCCAGTGGCTCAAAGCCGACCATGGCGCCGATCGACTTCGCACCGGCGACCCCCACTGCAACGTATCGTCGATCGCGTTCACGCCGGACGGATCACGTTTCGCCACTGCGGCCACGGACCATAAGGTGCGCGTCTACACGTGGCCGGAGGCCGAGCTGCAGCTGCGCATCGCGTGTGGGTTTGGCCTCTTCAACCGCATCGACTTTTCGGCGGACGGATCGCTGCTCGCCATTCCCAGCTCGTGGAAGCTTCAGGTCTACGACGTCAGCAACGGCGATGAGGTCCTTTCGCTGGGGGCGAAGACCAGCTTCGACGCGAACGAGCTCGCGGGCGCGTACTTCATCGCCCCGCGCGAGCTCTTGGTGGGATGTGACACCGGCCGGATCTTCCGCGTCACGTTCTGAACGCTCACTCCGGCACTCCGACGGCGATTTGGGCTTCGCTGCCGAGCGAAAACGCAGTGATCGGTTTGCCGTCGGGAGCGACGTAGAACCCGCCGGCGCGTGGCGAGAGCGCAGGGCTCGAGCCTTCTTCGTCGACGATCGAGATGATCGTCATGTCGTCTTCGACGGCGAGGTATTGCAGCCGTCCATGCGACTCGCTCACTGCGAGATGCATCGTGCCGGCGCCGTCGAAGGTCATCAGTGCCAACGTCGCCCGTCCGGACTCCGGCGTGTAGAGCGCGCCGTGATCGAAGATCGCACCATCGTCGACATGTGCGTAGAACACCGAGGGCTCGACGTCGCGGATATAGGTGATGTGCGCGATGCCGTCCGGGGTGACGTGCAATGCCGGACAGGGAGAGAAGGCGGCGTTGGCCACCTGCAGCGGCGCTGAGAATGCCACGCCCTCTTCGCGCGTGTAGTGAATGGTGGTGTTGAAGAACGAGCTGAACTCGTACACGATGTGAATCGCGTCGTCGGGACCGATCGAGAGCGACGGCCCACTCATCTGTTCGGGGGGCCCGTCGAGCAAGCAGCAGTCCGCGTTGGCCACTCGCGACGCTTCGAAAGTGGTCACTCTTGCCCCTTCGGTGATGCCGCGAACCACCACGATCTCCTGTGCGAGACCGGAATCTGGCACGGCGTCGCGCGTCCACGCGACGACGAGTGCGCCCGAGGGTGCGATGGCCAATGTCGCATCGCGGCTGCGCTCCGTGTCCAGCACGATGGGCTCATCGAACGACCCGTCGGGGTGCATCCGCACATAGCGAATCGCGCCAGCGGTGCCAGGAGTCGCAGCGACGTCGTGGACCATGTGCAGCTCCCCGTCTGCAGACGCGGCGATGGCGATCGCCGAAGACGCTCCCGATCCTTGTTCAGGAAGGGCCAAGGGCGTTCCCTCTGCCCGCATCACGAAGGGCCTGTTCGTCTCGGTGTCGATGAACGCGTAGTGAAGTTGAAAGTCGGCGCCGCTTACGGCACTCACCGGGTTGCTCGCGTTCACCGGCAAGTAGTGTGTGAAAAAGTCGTCGACCGGCGGGGTGATGCCAACCTCGATGGGCCCGATGGCCGGCGAGACAGGATCCCTGGGCGCGAACACCAAAGGCGGCGGTTCGACGACCGTGTTGGAACAACCGATCACGAGCAACGAGAAAAGGAAGGTACGCATGTGAATCTCCGTTTGGGCGCACTTCGCCGCCTTCCTCACGCGGAAGCACGAAGAACCAGGACAAAGCGACTGTGACAACTAGCGGGTGAAAACTGTGATGGCGCGCGTTTCGGTGGCCGCGCCGTCGAGATCGATGAGTAGAAGTTCTTCGACGCCAGACACTGCCGACACCGCGATGTTGTACGTCTCACCTGCAGAGACGCTCACATCAGCGGGGAAGGTGATCGGCGCGGGCGCGCGAAGTCGGAATGCGAGCGTCAACGTGGCGGCGCAGTCGTTGTCGAATCGCAGCAAGTGCTCGCCCTCATCGCGGAGCTCGATCTGCGAGGTGAGGCGGACGCATCCCGCACGCGTAACCCGCGAGCCATCGGCCACGTTCACGTCGAGCGGCAGGGATCGCCTGCCCCCTTCGAGGATCTCCAGTCGGACTCGAGTGGCCTCGGCGGGGATCATTCCCTCGACCGAGCCGTCCGCTTGCGGACTAAAGGTGATCGCAGGGTCCATCGTGTTGAGCACCCAAAGACGAAGCCGCTGATCGGGCTCGACGACGCCCGCCAAGCTCCGGAACGGAACACTCCCGGTGCCAGGCTGGAATTCGAAGTCGCCCTCGAAGGGAGCTTCGGGCAATGGCGAGGCGGTACAGCCTGCAGCCAGCATCAAGCCAATCAAAGAAATGCGTCGCACGACTCTTGTATAGAGCAACGTAAGTGCCATTGATCAGTCGGTTACCTAACCCCTTGAAACGAAACGCATTTTGATGGATCCTTCGAGTTGGCTGAGTGTTCCAGGTTGTTCCATTTCGGATCGTATTGCACGATTGACTATGTCTGAGTGGTACGGCGGCCGCTACGAGGTCATTCGGCCACTGGGATCGGGGTCCGCCGCCGATGCCTTTGAGGCACGCGATGGGCTCAGCGGTGAGCAGGTCACGCTCAAGGTGCTGCGTGACCCCACAGTGCGCGGGTCGTTCTGCCAGGAGTTCCAGCGCCTGCGCGGCCTGCACCACCCCTCGCTGCCAGTTGTTCGCGACTTCGCGCATGCACGTGTGGGTGGCGCAAAGAGTACCTACTACGTCGCCGACTTCATCGAAGGCGACACGCTGGCCGAGTCGGCCGATCCGGATCTCGATGCGGTGCTTGCCGACGCTCTTCGCGCCCTGGCATTTCTGCACGGCCTCGGCATTCGGCACGGCGATGTGAGCGGACACAACATTCTCGTGCGCGAGGCTGGTTGCGTCCTGATCGATTTCGGATGTGCAAGTCCCTTTGGCGTGCCTGCTTCCATCAGCGGAACTCCGGCAACGATGGCTCCCGAAGTGCTCGCCGGCGCATCATGTGACGGACGCGCCGATGTGTTTTCGCTTGGGCGAACCATCGCTCTGTGGGCAGGACATCGTGACCGGGAGGTCCCGCGCATCTGTGAGCGAATGACGGTGGACTCTGTCGAGGGGCGCCCGACTGCACACGATGCGCTCTTGGAGTTGGGATGTTCCATTCCGCTTGGTCCTCCACTCGGACGTGCCGCCGAGTTGATCGGCCGGGACAAAGAACTCGCCACCGTTCGTGACGCCGTCGAAGCGTGCACCGCGAGAAAGGCCTCACATCCCATTGCAATTCACGGCTCACGAGGTGTGGGCCGGACGCGCTTGCTTCGTGAAGCGAAGTGGTACGCGCAAACCATGCTCCCCGTGGTCGAAATACGAGACGCCGATGGTCCTTGGGGCGCACTGGAATCACTGCTGGAAACGGAATTACCCGCCGGTTACGAGGGTTGGTGCGTCGGCGTTGAACGCGCGCGCGAAGCCGGACTCGCATTTGCGGTGGTCTGCGACGATCTTCCGAGCTCCGACGCAGCCCGGTTGGTCGCCGTCTTGAAATCGGCCGACTCGATCTTGCCGATCGTGGTGAGCGACACGGACGATTCGGACGATTCGGACGATTCGGACGTGCACTGCGATTCCAACAGACACTGGCCGCAGAAAATCGACCTGCAGCCTTTGGGTGCCGATCAGCTGGCAGCATGGGTCCCGGACTGGAGCCCGGCCGACGTGCGCAAATTACACGAGGCCACGGCCGGGTTCCCGGCCGAGGTGGAGGCCGCGGTGGCATCGGTGACGGCAGGCTTGCAGACGCCGATGGATCTTCACGCCGCGTCGACGCTTCCGCTACCCGAAAGCGAGTCGCTGCGCACCGAGCTCGCGCGGATCGCGGTCGGCCTACACGGAGCCGCGGAGTCGACCACGGCGTTGCAACATCTGGGCTGGGTGGTCGGAGACCGGCTCGCGCGTCCCGGCGATGTCCTCCGTCTGCAGAACCTCTTGGGCGACGCAATGAGACGAGCACATGTGGAGGCACTTCAGCTCGGCGTCGACTCGCCCGGACGACGCGTGTGGCATTTGCACGGCGCGGGAAGAGACACCGAGGCACTGGAGCTCGCTCGCGACTCGAGTTTCGACGCCGCACCGGAGGCCTGGCGCGAGGCACTGCACGGATGGGCGCCAGTGTTGTTGGCCGCACGTGCACTGCGCGCTGCGGGGCGCCCCGATCGAGCGCTCGCGCACCTGCAAGACACGCCCGACGAGTCGTCGCACGAGTGGCAGTTGGAAGTGGCGCTCGCTCATCTCGGCCTCGGTGACGGCACACACGCACAGCAGCATGCACGCGCAGCGCTCGGACTCGCATCCAAACTGCCGAGCCTGAAGGACCGGGCCGATGCGGCGGATGCTTTGGCGATTGCGATCTGCCACGCGCATCATCAAAGCGTCAATAGAATGAAGGTGCGGGCATGATCGGACGGATTGCGGGACGGATCGAATACAAAGCCACAGATCACGTGCTGATCGATGTGCGTGGCATAGGGTATGTCGTGTATTGCACAGACCGCGTGCTGGCCTCCTTGCCCGGCGTCGGCGAAATGGTGATGTGCGAAGAGATCGAGGTCGAGGTCGGCTTCTTCCTTGGCTTCGCGGACCGCCGCTCGCCGGCTGGCCTCGATCAGATCGTCGGGAGCGTCTGCCGAGTAATCGTCGGCGTCGACCTTGCCGCCGGTCTGCGCCCAGATTTCGGGGCCCGTCGTCAGTCGATGCCCCTCACGATTCGCCACGTTGTCGAATTGGTTCGCCCAAACGGCGCCCTCGGGCGTTGATTCAGCGAGCTCGTCCGCCAGGCGATGCGAGACGTGCACATAGTTACCCGGATCCTTGTAAGGCTTCGCCGGGACCTGTCGAACGTCGGCCCCGCAGAGGATCAGCATGTCCTTTTTTTCCCGGCTCTGTGTCTCGGGAATCACGATCACCGTGCGGTAGCCACAGGCGTTGCCGACTAATGCGAGACCGATGCCCGTATTGCCTGCAGTGCCTTCGACAATGAATCCGCCGGGCCTGAGCGCGCCGCTCTTTTCGGCGTCCTCGACGATGGCCAGAGCCGCTCGATCCTTGACGGATCCACCCGGGTTCAAAAACTCGGCCTTGCCGAGGATCTCACAGCCCGTCTCTTCGGACGCTCGCTTCAATCGAATCAGCGGGGTGTTGCCGATCGAATCGAGAAATCCTTTGCGGACATCCATCTCTAGTCGCTTCGACCGAGGCGTGCATCGATCGCAGTTGCTCGGCCATCTCCCGTCGGCTGATACACCACGCGAACCTCGGTCACGACCGCCTTGAATTCGGCGAGCGCCGATTTGCCCGCCATCTCGAAGGTGTCGAACCCGCTTCGCAACATGAACGACAGCTGCTCGCAGAGTACGTCGCCAATCGCTCGCAGCTCGCCCTTATAACCGAAGCGTTCTCGAAGCAGACGTGCCGAAGAAAAGGCGCGACCATCTGAAAAGATCGGAAAGTCGAGAGCCACGAGGGCGAGATGATCGAGATCGGCGGCGAGCGCCCTGGGCGACTCATCGGACTTCAACCAAACTCCAAGCTCGCCGCTTCGAGCGATCAGCGAATCCTTCTCGGCTTGAAAGCGTGCCAGGGATACCAGCACACCGCCGGAGGTGGGGAGTCCTTCCTCGTCATCCATTCGCGTGAATCGATCCGCGATAATCGCGGCCCCATCGCCCTGCCGTTCAAGCAGTGCCATAGACCTTCTCCTTGAAGGGCTGCTGCCCTACGCGGCGGTAGGTGTCAATGAACCGCT